>JAPZPB010000075.1:0-109921 GCA_037952635.1 Bryoglossum gracile | reverse complement strand
GCGATCTTGCTAAGAAAGGATACTTAAAAGTCGATTTTATACTTATAAAAGAGATGATTACTAATGGAATAACTAAACTACTTAAGAGGGTTGCATTCTAGAGGTTTAAGATGCAAATAGGGCTTATTAATAATTAAAGTGCTTAGGCCGAAGATCTACCGCGCTAGAGGGTAAAATCAAATCTGCCCTTTATTATATAATATAGAGCTTAGCAAGGGATTAACTATTCTAGAGGGAAAAGTGGTTAGGCTAAGGATCTGCTATGCTAAAGGGAAATTCCCTTCGTTATATAATCTGCGGCAAGGGGCTAATATTCTTACCTAACCTTATCTTAACTAATAAAAGACCTCGATCTCCTTTAAGGGGGAGTGTTAAGAAGTAGGGTTATTTAGTAGAGATCTAAGAGTAGGGGTCTAAATAGATTACGCTAAGAGTAGTTAGTTTATTATATATATATGCGAGAGTATATTATGCCCTCGCGTAATATAGAACCTTAACTCTTTAAGTTAACTAAATATAATCTATTCGACCCTTAACTTACCTGCGCCGAGTAATCCCGCGGACTGTAATACAGGCCGCATATGGGTTTTGCTTTAATAAAACTCTTTAAATTTCAAAGGCGATATTCCGTGTACGGCACACGTTTTAAATCTTATAATTTAAGATATATTAAAAGGTCTTTTAAAGAACGAGTATAATAAAGACTACTCTAAGGATATTATAATACTCGAAGAAGATAAAGAAGACGACGAAAATATTAATAGTAAGTCTTTATATCTAGTATAATAAGTATATATACATTCTCTAAAAGGTTGCCCGCTGGGAGGTGTTCGCTTAGTCATCGCTTGCCGCTTCGCTCTCCCTCGACTCTCCCTCATCTCCCTCCACGCTTCCCCGTGCTCCTCCTTTGCTTAAGGGGCAGCCCCTCTCTAGTTAGCTCTTAGCTAAGTGTTAATATTTTTATGCAACTTTTAGCGATATGCTAAGATAGTCGGTCTATTATTGCAGGCAGCCTATAAGAAGTCCAATTATAGCTTTATCCTAAAAACTCTAGGATATAACCCTAAGTTTAGCTAGTCTATCTTGCTATATAAGTATACCTATTTTTTCCTCTTATGCTAACTATCTTAATATTATCTAGCATTATAAAGTTATATCCTTTTCCTTTTATATCTTATTATAATTACTTTACTAGTCCTATACTTACGAATCCTGCTTTTATTATAAGCTCTATAGATACTTTTATTTCTTAATTATACCTCCTATTCGTTCTTATCTTTATTATACTTATCTATAGCACGTTATAGTTAAGTAGTAGAAGAAAACTGCAGCCGATATCTTTAATGCTACTAAACTAAATAAGGCTCGGCTAGTTAAAGAGACCGATATTAATAGTAATCGAGTGCCTAACGTTATTTAACCTAGAACTAAGATTAACTATAATCGAATGCTAAAACTCTAGGATAAGTATATTTATAGCCCTAGTATATTTATAAAAGAGCATCTACTAAGTTTCCCTTCTTTAGAATAAGTACAAGAAAAGATATCCTAGAAAGAGCCCTTATAATTTGCAAATACTAAAGCACTTTATAGACTACTATATAATAGGCTAGAATGCTATGCAAAAGATAGATTATAGTATAGGCGAAAAAAAGAAAATCGGATATACTATAGCAAGGCAAAGATTTACAGATTTTCTTGCTATATAGCAGCAAAGACCGTTAAATAAACAGATTCCGTATAAAGTATTATTATCAATATATCAAGTTTATATCTATTTTATCTCTATATACTACTTATCTTGCTTACTTCCTTTAGCATATAAAAACCGCTAAGTTCCAAGCTACTATATTAACAGAGATCCGTGTATAGCATTACTTAATAATGCCGTATTTTCGAATCTTAATAGAATATATATAGATAAGAGATTAGTACTAATATAGTTATAGAGGAAGCTTAGTAAATAACTATAGTAGATAACTCTTGAATATCTATAGCTTAAGTAGAGTTAGTAAGTTTATTAAGTTAAGTGCGCGGAAAGGCTCCGGCCGCGGATTGCTATATAAGGTAGATCTGCTACTCTTACGAATTTGCAGAGAAGTCTAATTAAGGTATAAAAGTAGTATATGAATTTTGTCGTAATTAGGAATAAGCAAGGAGAGGCAAAGACTGCTATTTGCCCAATTAGGGACGCGAAAGGAATGTCTTTAACCCCTTAGGGGTAAGCATATTTGCTAGAGACTTACTTGCATTGCATAATAATCTAACAAAAAGTTAAGAAATTATAATATAGGATATATAAGGATATGCAGCCGCTATTTGCATATATTATGCTTCCTGCACTTATAATTGCTTTAGCAAATAATGCTTTCTAAGATTACTATATTAAAGAGGAAATTTTTGCGATTCCTCTACTACTTATAAGCATAGTATACTATCTTTGAATAAAAGAAGAAATGCTAGAGGTGCCTTTCTTTTAGAGATTTAATTTAAACGGTCTTTTAGGCTAGATCGAGAAAGCAGGCCTATTAGCTACTTGGAAAGTAAAGTTAGGTTATAGAGCCGGGTTCCTAGTGAACCTTATAGATCACTGCAATAGAAGAGAAGCCCTTATTAAGGCAAAGAGTATATTCAAGCAGACCCCTTTAACTATGCTATCCCAAGGCTTATAGTTATAGCGAATAGCTATTCTAAAGATGCGAGGAAGTAGTTCGCTAGATATAGATATAATATCTTCTTGCCTAGATATGCATCCTTAATAAGTATAATTGATAGTGCCGCAAGCTAGTAGGGGACTAAATCACGCGGATTTATATTTAAGGTCTTCTATGGTATATCTTTGCAATAGTCCCCGCAAATAGAGCAGTCTTTGCTAGCTAAAGTTATAGCGGATCTGGCTTAGCGAACCGACTTTGTGGCATTTAGCGAAGAGATTATAGGCTTAGGCGAGAAGCTAAAGCTTATAGTTAAGGAGGATAAGATTAAAGCTCTTTGCAATAGCTGCAACGAATATTATTAGCGCAAACGCTAACTTATATCTAATAAGCTTTAGAAGTAGCAAAAACTTTAACTACGCAACGTCCTTGATACGCAAGCCTTTGTTATATCTCTACCAAGTTTTTTTAATCGTATCTATTTTCTAGATATACTATATAATAAATTGGCATTATTGCTTTTTCTACAAGTTCTACTCTGTAGCAAGGAAGGCCATAGCGCTATTTATAATATAATTAGACTATATCAAGAGATTCCAAAGGTAGCTTATTGCCCTAGTCTATGGCCAAAGAATAGCTATTGCCTAGAGGCAATATATAATCTATTAATAGAATCGTTCGTAATCCCCTTAAAGAACTAGCTACTTTAAATCCGCTAATCATAGCTAATTATATGCTTACAGAATTCTAGTAGCTAATCGATAAGACTATATCTTCTAGTATCGAACTATATATCTTGAAAATAAGCATAGCTTTGCAAAGCTATGCCTCTAATGCGATAAATAGATTACTAATGCTATTGAATAGCAAAACCACTGCTAGCAACACGTCGATAATTATAAAGAGCTACCGGCATAGTTCAATTAAATAAAGTATCGGTATATACCCGCAACTGTGGCCTAATGCATATTTTGCCTCTTTAATCCGAAATTGCTTGCTACTATTAGGTATAAGCAATACAAGAATATCTATTACTAGAAGGAGCACTTAAATAACTACTTTCTAGAATTAGAAATAGCGCATATATTAACTATTAACAAACCTAAAGCTATTTTGTATCCTAATCCGCGCTATAGCTTGGCTTTCGGTTTTATAAATAAGCTATAGTATTATAGTTAGGACGCTTACTACTATAATCTTTAAAAATTTACTCTATAAGCATCTATAAACCATATATTATTAAAGAAAGAACTTAACTATTTTAGCGTACTAATAGGGCTAGACAAGAAAACGCAAATAGACTTCGTTAATAAGACTATAGAAATAATACTATCTCTATGCCTTAAGCCTATTACCCCGAAGGATAATATAGGTATTAAGAGGAAGAGGGGAAGGCTAAGGAAGCAGTGCGTTAAATTATCTAAGGAACCGCGCTCCCCCTCTTAGAAAAGCAAGCCTAGTGCGAAAACAAAGAGAGGGCGCTTAAGGAAGTATAGTAGTAAACTAAGCTAAGCATTGCCCCTAATTATTTAGTAGAAGCTTAGAATTAAGGTAACAAGGGGATAACTAAGAAAGCGTTATAGTGCATTATCCTTAGTATTATCCTATCGCTTAGCAAGCTCTTAAAGTTATAATATACTATACCTTAAGTCTAAGGATAAGTTAGAAATATCGACTAATAAGTCTAAGAGTAACTTTAATTATATATTTATAGAGTTAAGCGAGTCTTTCTTTCTATAAGGGGGTTATTAAGTAAGTAATAAAAGAAGAAGGAAGAATAGTTATATAGTTCTATTAACTAGAGCTACTCCTTAGGTTATTATTTATAATACTAGGTATATAAGGCATGCTAATCCTAGAATTGTTATGCTAATAAACGCAAACCTCTTTATGCTTAGAAAAAATAAAAAGACCTAGAAAACAAACTAGCTAAGGAGAGATAATTTAGTTAAAGTCGTTATTAATAGAAATGTTGCTATAGATGCTAGTATAGTTAAATGCGATATATATTCTAAGTTAGAAATGCAAGCGAAGTTAAATATAAAGCTAAATCGAGTATAAGAAGCTAGAGCGTTACTATTACTATTACTAGGAGATATTACTAAAGAAGTATAAGTTAAGATCGAAGATAAGAATAAAGATAGTTTAGTATAATAGTATCTATACTATAAAGCTAGAGTAAGTTTTGCTATTATTATGGATTTAAAAGGTATAATAGAAGGATTAAGGGCCTTTGCAAAAGGTAATAATAGAAAATATATAGGCGACTTATTCCTAGAGCAAGTCGTAGATACGCTAGGGTATAGTATAAGCCCTAGACGAATAGTGCAATTTTCGCTACTATTAAAGGAGCTAAATAGTCTAGTGGCATGCAAGCATTTCAAGGATATTTAGTCTATTTTAAAGAAGGAAGTAGAGAATACGAATTCTTTAATAGACTTTATTGCTTTACGGCGATAAGGGGTTTAATAGTCTATAGAAATTACAATATTATTTTAAAGATAACTTTTAAACTAGATAGAGAAAGGCTACGTTAGTAGATACTACTAGGATTAAGTATACTCCCTAGATAATATTCGTAAAAATAAATTATTTAAATTAAGTTATAGTATTAACATCCTTCTAATTCTCCTTTATAGCTATATAGTTTCTTGATAGTAGTTAGCCTTTCCTAGCTTATTTAGTATTATATACTCCTTCATCCACCTAATATGTTTATTTGAAATTGTGGATTTAACGTCTATCTATGCATAACGAGAAACCACCCGTGCCGAGAAAATAAGCGAATTTCAAACTTCCCAAATTGCTATCTTTATAATAATATCGGAAAAACTTTATTGCGACTTTTTGTTTAACAAAATATCGTTGTGTTGCAGTTAAGAGGAACATTACAGTCCAAAATCTGGCGATTTCTGCAATCTGATTAGTCCTTCTCGGCACGGTTGGTTTCTCGCCACGTAGGGATGAACGTTACTTACGAATTGTCTGCTCTAGGACCATATCCACTAAAATATTTATCTATTAAGCTTAGGCCTCGCTTTTTTAAGATAGGCTAAGACTTTTCTTATAGCATAATTATATTTCGTTATCCTAGCTTAACATTACTCTGCTATTAACCTTTACTTCTCTATATTAATTCCTAGTCTTTCCCTATCTCTCTAAGCCTCTTTTATAATTTTCTATAGCTTGTTTATTTTTGTTTTAGCTTACTATATTATTTCCTCCTTCGATTTGGCTTGTTTCTACTATTACTTAAGTTTTCCCGTTTATATTTCTAAGCGGTTTTATAGCTTATAAATTCTCGAAGTAAAGCTATTATTACTCTTAAGATAATATATATACTCTTAAGTTAGTTAAAATGCAAATAGAATATATAATCTTATATACTATTATAGCCATGCTTCTAGTAGTATGCTTGCGCGATTTTTCGTTCTTAACTGCTTTAAACGATATACTAATTTCCTAGTATAACTCTTTTAGAGCATTGATTAAGTAATCGCTTATATTTTTAGAGAATAAGTGCTCTTTATCGCTTAACCTCTCTTAAGCATATACGTTATCGGGGATAGTTTTAAGTTGTACTTATAAGGGCTCTATTATAATCCCTAACCTATTATCTAAAAGCTTATATTAAAGAAAAAGAATAATAATATAGTATAGGCTTAACTTAAATATTCTAATAATTTCTATCTGCATTTTCTATTCTACTTAAAGCGATTTAAATTACTTAGTCGTTAACTCGTTATTACCTCTATAACTAGCAAGGGGAACTTAGAATGCTTTAGATAAAGCTAGATTAAACGTATACTTAAGCAATATCTGCCTTTAGCATTTACTAAGATTCCTTGAAATTAGGCGAATCGATAAGGCGCTATTAATAGAGGCTCTTCCTAGATAAGCTATTTCTAGAGGAGCTATTTCTAGAGAAGCTATTTCCGGAGGTAGCTATTTAAATCCCTCTCTTTACTATAATAGCCAAAGAGGGTAGCTATTTAGATTAATCTTTAAATTAAAGCTCTACTTACTATATATATATAATAAACTTCGTCTATAGAATATGCCATTAAGCCTAAAGTTTATAGATATCTTATCCTAATCATTTACTTATCTAAGAACTTTCTTATATAATAATATAACTAATATCTTATTAACTTAAGCAATTTCAATTACTATAGCTTCCGAATTACCATAGACTCTTAAACTCAAGCAAGCATTTAAGGGACGGTCCTTATTCTATAAAATATATAAACTTAGTTATAAGAGCATTAACATTTCTATACGATTAATAATATTAGCTTTATCTAATTATATATTAGCTGCACTTAAATCCAAAGGCCTACTAGACCTGAATCCTTTGCCCTAGAGCAGCGATATACTACGAAATATAAGCCTCCTTACTAACTTATTACTAGCAACCCGACGCTTTAATCGTCTAGGCATAAACGCCTTTACTATTCCCTTAGACGCTCCCCCGCTTATATATTCGGGCCTAATATTTACGCTATAGTAGCTACTAGAGCTTGCTATATCTTTAAATAAGCAAGCCGCACTAGTTTCTATAGGAATTATAAACGAAGATCCCTATTCCTTCCTTAGCATATTTAATACTATCCTCCTAGTTAATAACTCTAGCTCTATAGCCGGCCGCTTATAGCGCAAGGTTTTATAAGCGCTCGCTACTATTGCCCTAATTGCTACTAAGTATAATAGTGATAGCATTAATATCTACTTTCTAAATTATAAGTCTAATAATGCTAGTAAGCTATTTAAAGGCGTTATAGCTACGGGATATAAAAGCATTAAACGCGCTATTATAATTACTAAGATCTTCGAAGGCGTAAGACTATAGGGAGGAACTCTTACTAGCATTTGCATGCATAATATCTTAAGGCTATACTTAGCGAAATTAGAGAAGGCAATAGGGGAGGGCAAGGAAATTAAGCTACTAAATCTTATCGTTCTTATAGATAGCATCCCTTTAAATAATATAAAGTTTATACTAGTATTTATAGCAAAGAAATTAGATAGGCTTAATGCGGCGCTATTCTAGGTTAGTATATAGTTCTTTTAAGTAAGCAATAAGGAGGGTGCAAAGGAGGCACTTAAGGAGTTAGATAATAAGCTAAGCAATATAGTTAAGGGTAGTATTAGGGATATTGTTAATATAGTTACTTAGACTAGAGGTTGCAGTTCGAGCGATAGTGGAATCGGTCTTATAGGCAATGCAATGCTTAAAGTAGTCTTAGGAAGTGTTATTAAGAGACTCGACCGTAGATAAGCAAGTAAGGATATTAATAAAAGACGATAGTTTTAGATTTTACTTTGCTTGTATAATAGTCTCTTTTAGCGTTGTTTTAGACTAGCGTTTCGAGCATTTATATTACTAAGAACGGATGCCTAGCTAAGGAAATTCTAAAGGTTTATTTAGGAAGCGTAGTTCGGCGTTTAAATAAACGAAATAGAGCATAGGATCTTGCGGAGGATTATATAATTACTTGTTTCGTTCTATACGGTTCTATGTTTACAATATATATTTGAGTTTTATCACTTATCTAAGTATAATATATGCAAACTAGTAACTTGCTATTATAATTACTGCTATCTACTATGGAGATTAAAAATTCCTATGCAAATAATAAAATGCGCTAAGCAAACTAGCTTAATATATTAACCTAGCTATTATAACTATAATATGGAGTATTTAGTGGCTGCTGCTAAAAATATCGTGTCTCTAGGGGTACTATCTTTCTAGTATTCTAGTAGCATAAACTATAGCATTAACTAAATTAAGGCTCGCTATTAGTCTTATCTACTTTAGACTTAACCTAGCATTTTGTATATCCTAACTATAAAGTATAAGGCTATAGATAATAAAGCAAGCTATAAAAAGTCTAAGCCTAGAGTATATAATAGCTTTAAGCGGCCTAAGGGCTAGTCTATAGAGTCTATGGAAAAGAGTAGTAGCGGTATAAGAAGTTACTAAGACTATAATTAATAGCTAGTATAGTTTTTAGAGCTTTTTATTGCGATAGAATCTATAGTAGACGAAAGGGATAGTTAATCCCTATATTAAAATTGCAATGCCTAAGTAATTAAGGCTATTACTTAAGATTAATATAGCTATGCTATAGTTTAATGCAATATAGAAGGAAGCTAAGAGAATAAAGCAGATAACGACGCTTAAGAAGAAGATTAAGAAGATAATAATATTGCTTAGTTTAGTATTTGGATACTAGGGATAAACCTTGCTTTATATATAGAATAGAAGAGCTACGAAAATAATAGTACTAAGCAAGTGAGTATATATATTTATAAACTCGTTATAGATATATCTTAGGCTCTTTAATAATTAGCGGTAATATCTAGAAGGAGGGCAATAGCTAGCGAGTATAAAATTATTGTCGCGTTGCTAAGCAAGCAACTAGTGCTATAATAATAAGGGGAAAGGATCGGTAGCTCTTTTAGTATAAATTTTTTCTAGTAAATAGTATATTTCTAGAAGCTGCACTTTACGTTAGTATAAATACGATCTTAATTTATATAATATATCGATTATAATATCCTTAACTGCTATATGCTTAACTATATCTTTAGGGGCAAATGTTAGAAACGAAAATATAATAATATTACTTTATACTAGTTTAAGCTATTTAAACTTCTATAAAAGTATTAAGTAGTTGATATTATATATAGTTACTTGCAAAATCGGCTTTGTATTATCTTACTTTAAAACTATATAAGCATTAACTACTATAGCTATTTTTAGCTAACGCTATAACTAGCTATATCCGCATAGGTGCTTAATCTTTGCGATAAGTTTGCAGTTTTATTAACACTAGTTATATAAGAAGAATATAGGAGGAGATAACAATGCAAATAATATATTATTTAAAGATAACTAGCATCGATTGCTAAATCACTAAGTAACTCTGCATATTTAATAGTTATAATTATAGTAGAAGGCAGAAAGAATGCTAATTAGATATATAATTACTACAAAAAGCACTAGAAGATAGAAAATCTAATATAAGCTTCTAAATATATCGAATTTGCTAGGCTTAATAGACTTAGGCATCCGCATCTATATATATATAATTATTAATACTCTTGATTTAAAGGTCTTAATCAAACTTTATAACACTTACCGAATAGAGGAGGACCCCTAGTAATAGCAAGACTCCTTCGCTAATATAATATACTATACCAGACTACTTTACTATTTATAACTAATTAAAGAGCTTAATTCCATGCGTAATAAGAGCGAAGCCTATAAGCCTTATACTAACGAAAGTATAGATATAAAAGGTATGCTAATATAAACCTTAGAACCTAGGGTTTACTAGTATAATAATTATCGCAGTTCTAAGTATAAGTATCTATAAAGAGTAAGTATTTATTAGCTTTTAAAGATTATAGTTTTAAGATAGCAAGCAAATATACGCACTATTGCCTAATATATCTATCGTAGCATAAGCTCGCAATAAAAGATTATATAAATGCTAAACACGAATTTTCTAATTATTAATATAATAATCCCTACGAAATCAAGCCTTAGCTATATTTATAAAACCCCGATCGAGTAATTTAATAAGGTATAGAACGTTGCTAATATGCTAAAACACGTTATAGCTATTAAAAGATAGAACGCAAATATAAGCTAATCGCTAACGCTAGAATCTAAGTAGCGGGCTTAGAAGTATCTAGCGAGTAGACTTTCGGCTATAAAGAAAAGAATAGTAAGCAATAAGTACGAATAGATATTAATAGACTCGTTATAAAGGTATAGCTAGCTAGTAAAGCATATATAAGCCGAGTTTAATTCGGGGCAATAGCTATAGTAAATAAAGATATTATCTTAGTACTATTCTAGTATCTTATTATAAGAGAAGAGGGATAAGCAAATTTCCTTAACTATGCTTATTATCGAAAATATCGTTAGCTCTCTTACTTCCGCTATTAATATATCTATAATTTGCGTAGCTTAAACCTAGTTTAAGTTATTATTTAATATCGATCGATATTCTTAACGACGATTACTCTATAATATGCTCTAATATTATAAAAGGGATGCTATAATTTCCAAAATAGCAAAAACTAGAAATAGGAGGCCTATACTGCCGAGTACTATTTTTAGAGGTGGGTTTAGTTGAAAATAGCATCAAATTACTTAATTATAGTAGTTTACAAAATCGGCTTCGCGTCGTTTCGCTTATAGATATAAAGAAAGCATAGACTACTAGCGCCACTTTTAGCTAACATTAAAATAGCCTTTATAAACGGTTATTGCATAATGTTAGCTATTAACTATATCTTATTATAATACTAAACGTTTCTAAAGCTAGGAATAACCCCGGGAAACATGCCCTTAACCTTACTCTCCTAAATAATATAAAAGTAAAAGCGCCTTTTCCTTCTTCTCCTTAGCAGCTATATATAGCGCTACTAATTTAGACCGAGAGCTATATTTATAGCTTTTAGCTTTAAACTCTTTTAGTCTAATTATACTAGGGTAGTTAATTTTCAGTTACTAGGGCTTAGGCAATAGTAATCTGCGGTTTATAAGCTTCTCGGGTTTTAGGATAATAATGCTAAGAAGACCGTTCTTTATCGAAGCCTAAATATAGTTCTAATTAACGAGAATATAGAACTTAGAAAATTAGCTAAGCTAAATAAGTAAAAGATAGATCTAGAGTATATATAGGTAGTGAGTAGGGGGGAAACCTTTCTCGCTAATCTTATCTTGCATAAACGATTTAAGCTAGGCAAAGCACTAAAGCTAGTAACCTCAATTTCTAATAAATGTTTTGATTTATCGGAGATTAAGCTTTTAGGTTAATTCAGCGGATATCTTAAGGCCGAGAAGAACTAGACCTTAGCTGTTAACCGCAGATCTAACTCTTATAGATAAAATAGACAAGGAGAAATTATAGTTATAACTATAATAATTCTAGGAGCCTCTTAGAAGGAATATGTTTTGTATTTAGATATTAATCTACAATGGATAGAAATTAAAGTTAAACTCCTGCTTGTTACTCGATAACGCCGCCTAGCACTACTATAAAATCTATATCCGAAAATTTTAAAAGACTTCTAGAAAATCTTAAAGAGCTCTTAGATAGCTTATATAGAATTACCTTATCCTCCTAAAAGATAAAGAGCTAAAGCAATCCGGACTTTAATAGACTATATGCTATAAATAATCCCTTATATAATCTACTTCGTTATCTAAATTAAACTTTTAAGCTACTTACTCTTCCCCTGCGGAACTTCTTAATAAACATTAAATTACTATCCCTCCTACTAATCCCCCTTAACAACTTAGGCACTAACTGCTTCTTCCACTTTTTACTCGGAATAAGTTTTGCATACTACTTATTAAGAATAAGATAGATAATAACTATAATAGGGAGCGATAGGGCGCTAAGAATAATAGAGTAGCCCTATTGCGCACTATTAAGAGGCCGCATATAGAAAGCTTTGCCGCCAACAAAAATAATTATTATTTAGCTACCGATTATAATTAGGTTTATGCTAATAAAGAACTAGTTATAGGTTATACCTTTAAAGATATTAAACCTATTATTAAGGCAGCGATTGCTTTATAGTATTAGTCGTTATATCTTGTAAGCTTAAAAGAATAGAGGTAAGGGAGGATATATATACTTAAACTTATTAAAAATTTGCATCTATATAAACGTATTAAAAACCATAGTCTTTAACTATTCTATCTTTTGCCCGCCTCTTTCTATACTAGGAACTGCCTTATACCCAAAGATCTGCTTGCCTCCGAAATGTAGAGTAAATATAATTATAAGTTAAAATATAGCTTAGCCAATAATTATTTTCTATATTAAGAATAGAGACCTAGTAAGGGTATAATCCTCTAGACCTCGTACTCACGGTAATAACATAGCTGCAGGGTCGGACGTACTTCTATTGACTTGACTAACTAGCTAAGAAGAAGGTATAAGGCTACGCCTACTTATATGCGTGAAAGTAGCCTCGCTTACTAAGTGGTCTACTTTCACTAGCCTTAACTCGGACTATGCCTTAGCTAATCAAGTTGCGTCCCTAAACTCTTTTACTACTCCTTTTCTAATACTCCCCCTTAAGGCGTATCCTGATTAGTTAAATCTCCCGTTATATAACGAAGGGAAATTCCCTTCGAAGCGGAATAACGTTTTGCTATCTCTAGCTAATTAAGACCCCTTTCTAACTCTATCTTATAAAGTACCCTTATCGACTAGTCCTAATTATCTCCGAAATCGCTTATATATAATATATAGTAAAGGCTTAGTTATGCTATCCGCAATTATATCGCTTATAAGAATATACAAGATCTTTAGTTTCCTTTTCTTAGCTAGATCCCTAATAAAGTAGTAGCTAATATCGATATGCTTAGATTGCTCGTATAGATATGGGTTCTTTACTAGTGCTAGTGCCCCTTAATTGTCTCTATATATCTTAATAGTGCAGTCTCTATTATTATTAATATAGTAAAGGGCTCCTAGATCCTTCTATATCTGCGCGGCCTATTATCTAAGCTTCGTAAACATTGCTTAGGAAATATACTCTAATTTCACGCTTAATATTAACATTAACTTTTGCTTTCTTAACGCCTAGGCTATTGGTCTATTATAAAACATGCTTACGCCCCCTAATATGCTCTTCTAGTCCATCTTATTACTTGCCTAATCTGCGTCCGTATAAACGCTTATATAGCTCGAATAAGCTCCCCCTAGTCCCAAGCGTAGCTTCTGCTATAATATTGCTTTAATATACTGCAAGAGCCACTTTAAGGCGTATCCGTGGCGTTTAACTAGGTTCTTTATATACTATAATAATCGTCTAAGGGTAAAGGCTATATCGGGTCTTATAAGAATCATTGCGTATATAAGCTAGCTAATCCCCTTTGCATATTGCTCTGCGTTAATAGGAACCTCGTCTTTTTTAGTAGCTAATAAGCTCTCGAGGTTTTGCGCAAGGGTTATCTATCTTCTATATCTAACCGATATAATTCCTATCGAGTTATAGACGTCTTCTAGGTATAGCTCTTAGTCTATATATATTATCTAGTTTGCTTAGTCTCTAGTAACTCGTACGCTAAGAATCTTGCTAATCTCCCCTAGATTCTTAGTTATAAATCTCTCCGATAAACTCTTATAGAACTAATTAAGCTGCCTAGTGCTCTTGGCAGCGGCCGGTATATCGTTAATATATATAAGAAGCTATATACATCTCTCCTTATAGATATACAAGCATAAGTCTCCTAGGCTTTGCTAGAACCCAATCTTAATTAGGAAGTTCCTTAATAGCATTGCCTAGTTTCTTCTTGCCTATTTCAGTCTATAAAGACTACGTAAAGCCTTGAGAACATGCCCTTTCTTTGCGTTGTAGCCTTATGGCGGCGCTAGGAAGATATCCTCTTATAATTAAGACTCTATAAAGGCGTTCTTAATATCGTATTAATAGCATTCAAGATCCTCCTTTGCAACTATAGCTAAGAATATTCGTAGGGTATCTATCTATATAGTTAGGGCAAAGGTTTTAGCGTAGTTGATACTATATTATTAGCTAAACCCTCTAGCTACTAATCTTGCCTTAAATCGATCGATTTCTCTAGTATTAGTTATCTTAATATTAAACACTTACTTCGTTGATATAAGATTAGCTCTATCTAATAAGATAAACTCTTCTTATATCCCGTTAGCTATTAGCGTTCTTAATTCCTTGTTAATAGCTTCCTTCTACTTAGTAGCAAACTTAGGATCGTTTACTACCTCTTTATAAGTTCGTGGAATAGTAATGCCCTTAACTACCTTTATAGCTATAGCCTTATCGTCTAGATGCTCTTCCTTGCCTAGGATAGCTAGGAAACATCTCTTAATCTCGACCCGTAACGGTTTCCTATTAATATATAAGCTCTCTTATAGGACTTCCGACGCTATAAATATATACTCCCCTTATATCTTGTCTATAAGTATTATTGCAATTATAGCTCGGATAGTCTTAGCAACGCGCTCTCCTTCGTTATCCGAATCTCTTTTTCTCTTAAGTTAGTCTTAGAAGTAATAGCAGTTATCTCTTGCTTTATTTATTTAGTCTAGAACTATCGGCTCTTATAGCTATAGCTCTTGCGGGTTTAAGTCTGCCTATAGCTCTTGCTTATCGTCTCCCTCGCTATTAGTAATAGCTTCTTTAGCTAGCGTAGGTCCAACTACTGCCTCTAGCTTACTATTGCCTAGGTCTAACCTAGGTAGAATAGTAGGCTCTAGGTCCGAGGTTATAGTCTTATCTACTATCTTAGTTCTAGTCAAGTTAACCTTATAGATATTCCTATTGCTATCCTTATTATATATTAGAATATCTACTAGTTATATAGTTACTAGAATCTCGATAGTAACTAATTAATTACTATATACCTCGGGTATTAGTTGCACTAGCTAAGTGTCTTTATCCTTGCAAGGTCTTCCTTTAGCGGCGCGATCTCTTAAATCGATTAGCATTCTATTTAGTCCTTAAGGTCCTCTTAAGCGTAAGTCCACGGTTCCTCCTAGTATAGACTTATCTACTTCTACCTTACTACTTAAGATTATATATCTAAAGTCTAGTGCATATATCTTTAAGTGTTTATTTATATCCTTTAAGTAACTTATAAATACCCCTTCTCGACCTCTTAAGACAAGCTTATCATAGCAATCGTTCTTATATAGGGTTTTAAGGTTAACATATCTATATACCTTGCTCCCTTATACTTATATATTTTCAATTAACGGTCTCTTGCTAGTATAAGCTTCCTCTAGTAATATAATCTTGCTATTTATTACTAGGCCTCTTAGTTAAAGATTTCTTAGATAAGCTTCTGCCTTAGCTGCCTTATCCTAAAACTTTAATAGTAGTTCTTGCCCCTTTAGCATAGCTTTAATATTATTCTCGACTATCTAGATGCTTCGTTTAGCTACTCTATTCTAACTAGATATAGCTATAGTCGTAAATTGTGCTTATATACTATCTTTATCTTGCTATTAAAGCAGAACCTTTCGTAGTTCTAGTGCATTATTAGTTCTAGTAGCTTTGACTTTCTTGCTAGTTTAAAGCTCCTCTTTCCTTCTCCACTTTTATAAGGCTAAAATTGCCTTATCCTTCGTTGCTAGTAAGATTAACTATATATATCTTATAGCATTGTTAACTATCCTTAGTAGTTCCTTATTTCCTCTAATTAATATTAGGAACGGACTTGCTAAGTCTAGGCTTACTAGTTCTAGCTTCTCCTGCTTCGGTTCTAATAGTTGCTTATTCGTTAAGTTCCTTATCTTAGCTAATTTATACGTCTTATATACTCTTTAGTGCGGCAGTGGGATCTTAATAGCCTCCTTAAGTATAGTAACTTTATGCATATTCCTTAGCATATTAAGTCTACTATATATAAACTTCCTATGCATTAAGCGGTATAGTCGTCTTTGCTCTTTACTAGTAGCTATTTCTAGCTTTAAGTTATCTGGGTCTAAATCTATTTCACTATTAATAGTTACTTAAGTTGCTAGTGCTCTAGTCGGTAAAGTCTAGCAGTTGTACTAGGTAGACTTATAGCAATGGTAGTTGGCTATTTATACTTAATAGTTGGACTAGTTTTAGTCGGATTTATCCTAGTATAGGCTTTCTAGGCTAGTTTCGGGACCGGTTTTGCCTAGGCCTTTGTGCCTAGTTTTAGTTGGGTCCTTCTTATATATAGAATAACCTCTCTTTATTAGACGGGTTTTAGTAAGGCCATTTCCGAGGCTAGTTTTGGTAAGGCTGTTTCCAAGGCTAGTTTGGGTAAAGTCGTTTCTAAGGCTATTTTAGGTAAGGCCGTTTTTAAGGCCGTTTTAGGTAAGGCCGTTTTAGAGACCTGTTTTTATAAGGCCATCGAGACCGCTTTTAGTAAGGCTATCGGGACTGCTTTTAGTAGGGTTGTTAAGGCTAGTTTTAGTAAGGCCACCCTTTAAAGTATCCTTTAGACTAGTTTTGCTTATAATCCTAGTTTCTATATTAACTATAAGGCTAGTTTTACTTCTCTTTCCTAGTATACGGTTCTTATACTTCTTAGATATATGCTTTATAATATATAATCTATAGGACTATTCTATAGTTATTACGTTTTTATTTCCTTATATAATCTAAATAGTCCCTTTATCAAAGGCTCCCTTAAAGCCGCCTTTGCAAAGTTTCTTAGCTAAGACTAAGTTTATACTTAATTTTAGAATATAAAGTATATTTTCTAAGTAATACAAGCTCCTATCTACCCTATTAACTAACGCTATACTTCTCTTATAAGAGTATAGCATTCCTCCCCCTACTTATATAAGTACCTTGCTTATCTTTCTTAAGTCCCTAAATAAGTGGAGTTAGTTAGTTATAGATAAACTAGCTCTTGTGTTAAGTGCCTAAGTATACGGGGTGCTCTTACTAATCGATTCCTTAGATAGCATAACCTTCTTAGACTTTTTATCCTTATCCTTATTATCGGAGGGGTTAGATTTAGTGCTCTTAGTATTACTGCTACTTATTATATTAAAATCGTAGGCAGCCGCATATCTATGCTTTTTCTTAAAGGACCTTTTAGCTAAGCAAGCTTAGCGATCGGTATTCTTTGCCTTTTTCTTACTTATATCCTTTGCCGTCTTCTAGCGTTGCTTATCTTAAGGTTCTCTTGCTTTCTATTTATCTTTAAGGCGCAGGTTGCAAGCGTATTCCTTGCTAGCTTCTTAGTACTCGCAATCTGCTATATAGTGCTTCGTGGATCTATAGCAAAAGCACTCGAATAGTATATCTATTATGCTTATATCTAATGCGTTGCTATCTCTCCTTGAATAGTAGTTTAAATAGCGATAGACTGCCTTATATTATCTCTAAGTAGCATTTGCGCGTTTACTCTTACTTCCTCTAGTTTCCTTTAGCTAAGCTTCCTTTTCTTCTAGAATCTTAATCTTCTCCTTAGTAGATAAGCTCTATTAGGTAAAGAACTTATTAATAATTGCGGCATATTAACCTTGCTTTTAGAAAGCTAAAGTTAATATAAGAAGCAGGGCTTTGTCCGGGTATGCTAGCTTTATAGTGCTATTAGTAGCAATTAACTTACGTCGATACTCCTTTAGCTTAGTCTATAAGCTATTAATGCCTATATCCTTATTAAATGCAAAGTTCTAGAGGCTTATTATATACTAGTTAGTAGTGGATATGCTAGTTTTCTTATACTTAAGCTTAAGTTAAGACTATATAGCTTTCGCGGTCTTATACTTATTAATTAGTATAGTATCGTCTTCTCTAAGTCCTTCTAGTATAGTTTCTAGGGCCTTTATATTAGCTTAGTCTTATTCTTTTGCCTTATTAACGTTCTATAATCTACTAAGGCGCTTAAACTTGCTTCTAAGGCTATCGATATCGGGTCTTATCAAGGTAAGCGTATCTATAGTATCTTCTCTAGTAATAGAAGTATCTCTAGTCTCTCTATCGCGAGAGATCTAAGTATACTCGATTCTACTATTCTCTACTATAAAGAACACCTCCTTTCCCTTAATCTTAACCTTCGCATAGCGGAACTAATCTTTATAATTATCGCGAGTAATAGTCGGGAAGTACTTGTTATCCTTCCTTATTATGCCTATTAACGCTCGGTATTCTAGTTAGCAGATTCGTATTAAGTAAGGATAGTTTATTATTAATCTACGGAGAGATTTCCCTTGCTTTTAGAATGCTCCCCGACTTTATTATTGTTTATTTAGGTTCTTTGCAAATACCCTTCTTGCTTGTTATTTAAGGGCACTCTTGCTTAGCTCCTCTAAGACTTAATTATCTCTCTTATTTGCTTAGTTTCCGGAGGCACTCTTGCTTGGCTCTCCGTCTTGATTCGAAGACTCTTACTTGCTTTATCGGTAATCTTCTTAAATGCCTTGCTTTCGTTAGGGTATAGTGTATTCGGCTTCTTGCTTTTGCCTTATTAGTAGTCTTACTTATCGCTAGGAGCCCCTAAACGCCTTGCTTTCGTCAAGGTAAGTATAGGTCGTAGTTTCTGTCCTAGTGCTATGCCAGGCTTATAACTTATTAAGAATAGAGACCTAGTAAGGGTATAATCCTCTAGACCTTGTACTTACGGTAACAACATAGCTGCAGGGTTAGATGTACTTCTATTGACTTAACTAACTAGCTAAGAAGAAGGTACAAGGCTACGCCTACTTATATGCATAAAAGTAGCCTTGCTTACTAAGTGGTCTACTTTCACTAGCCTTAACTCGGACCGTGCCTTAGCTAATCAGGTTGCGTCCCTAAACTCTTTTACTACTCCTTTTCTAATATTCTATATATTAAGCATAATAAGAGGAGCGGATTTCTTCTTAAGTTTGCGGTTTAAGATAGCGCGGGTAAGAGGGTTAGTTGCTAGAGCTAGGGCGGCGAAGGTGTCTATTATTAAGTTTACTTATAATAATTAGATGGGTAAAAGTATAGATTCTTTATTTAAAGATATAATAGCTAAGATAAAAGTTAAGAGAATAGCGGTTATATTTACTATTAGTTAAAACTATAGTTTGTTAGCCTTTAATTCTTCTCTTTAGCTTTGCTATAAAAGAATATACTTAGAGGAATTTCTTTATAGCATCGTTAACTGTATAACCCTATATAAAAGCCTTAATAATTAAGGCGAAATTATTATCTATAACAATAATAGCCAATGCCTCCTTAGCGACTTCTATACTTGCAATACCTATAAAGAATCTAATATTAGCTATCTTAAGCGTAAGAGCATTGTTAGTGCTATCTTTAGTTATAGCAATAGTCTCCCCGAGTTCCTTTAAACGCTTTACTAGGATATATTTATTCTTAGGAAAAGATTAAGCAAAGACTTATAGCTTAAGGATTATAGCATCTATATCTTTTTAGCTTAATTTACGGAACGTAGGACCTTCTATTATAATACCGCTAGTCTTAGGAGTATATATATTGCATTCTTTAGCGATAGCTTGCGCAGTTTAAATATTATCGCTAGTAACTATATAAACGAAGACACTAGCGTTTTAGTAGTCTTAGACGGCTTCTAAGACACCGTTTTAGAGTAAGTCTTTAATACCTACTATTCCTAAGAACGTTATATTATAGAAGATAACTATAAAGTCTGCTTAAGTAGAGTCTTCGGCTAAAACTCTATTTATAGATAGCTAGCTTTTATAATCCTTATATAAAAGCGCGATTATGCGGAGACTTCGTAAAGCATACGTTAAGATAATGTTATTAAGAATAGCAGAGTCCTTAAATATCAAGGCAGTTTCAGTTAAAATCGCGCTTAATAAGTTACTAAGGATATTAGTATATTTATTTAAGAGGATTTCGGATGCACCTTTAGCGTAAACTCGGAATCCACTAGAAGAGAGCTTCACGATATATACTATATACTTAATAGTAGAGTTAAAGGGAATAGCTTTTATAATAGTAGCGTTAAATCTTTTTTCTAAGAGAGGGCCGATTGCAAGGTATATACAAGCGAACTTAAGCAAGGCGGTTTCTATCTTTAATCTAATAAATATTTTATATCTATTAATCTCTCTTTCGAATATAGTAGAATTAAGGATAATCGATTGCAAGAGGAGATGCTTAGCTTTAGCACTTAATTTAGAGAGAAAGTCGGCCGCGGGAATAGCATCCTTAATATTAGTGCCTATTTAAGATAGTTTCTTAATATCCTTGGCATTATCGTCTAAGACTTCTTTATTTAATATACTTTTAATTTTGTTTATAGCATATACTTTCTTACCGAATTAAGTATTATAGCCAATTATTGCGGCTACTATAGATATCTTGTTCTCTATTAAGGTGCTAGTCTTGTTAAAGTAAATAGTAGTTATATTTCCTATTATTTCGCAGGATTTAAGGACTCGAATAAGATTATTATCTTTTAATATCCTTATAGTAGTAAAAGCAAGTGCAAGGATAACGGCAAGTAGCAAGCCTTCTAGTATAGCAACTATAATAATAGTAATAGAGATAATAAATATTTATAGAAAGTTTTAACCCTTCTTAGAAAGAGTTAATAGGCTGCCTTTTAGCTGCGCAAGGAATTTAATAAGAAGGATAACGAAAAGTAATAACGCCGCTATATTACTAAGCTTCGCAATATACTTAGTAAGTATATTAAGCTTCTATTATAGTAGAGTAGCTTCCGAATCTTCTTTAAGGGTTATTATTATCTTCTTAAAAGTAAAGTTAACGCTAACTATAGTAACTATAAAAGTGCTAACGCCTTCGGCTATTTTGCTACTAAAAAGAATAAAGGGATCGAGCTTCTTAATATCTTAACTAGCCTCGATAGCGCAATATACTTTATATCTTGAAGTTTTTTTTATAAGATTAGATTCGCTTATAGTAAAAGACTTATTATACTTGATAAAGTAACCCTTAATAAGAACCTTATCTATAGGCACTATATCTCCTGGCTTAAGATATATAATATCGCTAACTATAATATTATAGATAGAAATTTCCTGCGATTCGCTAGATCGAATAGCTTTAACTATATAATCTTCCTTCTTTTTATTTAGCTTTATAAACTATCTCTCCTTTTACTAGTTATTTAGCGTCCTAACTATAACTATAATTATAATAGCAATTATAATTGCTACGCCTTTTACCTATTTTACTTGCGCCTTTCTAAGCTTGTGTTTCTGCCTAAATATCTAATATAGTCCTAACGCAAGCGAGATTATAGCAGCGATTATAAAGAGAATCAATACCTTATTATTATATATAATCTATGCTAATTCTAATAAGCTCTTCGTCTTCTTATCTAGAAGCCTATTATCCGCGAATATACGTTTATAATCGACGAATAGTCTATTATTTTTCTTTATAAGCATGGATTTCGTAGTTAACGCCCGTGCGAATAAGCTTAGCTTTATGGCAATATCTTTAGTTAAAGAGCTTGTAGCTGCTTTCGCGTCTTTAAAACTAATAGTCTTATCTAAAGTTATCTCTTTAAAGCTTAGTTTACTTATAATATTCGACTATAAGCCTTTCTCTAGTCCTATAACGCCGCCGATTATATAGAAGGCGCTAAGACTCTTTAGATTTAGGAATTTAGATAATTCGCTAAGTATATATACAAAACTATTATCTTAGACTTCGAATAGATATTCGGTGCCTAGATCTAGTATTAATACTTTAGTATTATATAAGATCCCTTTAGCGGTAATTTCAATTTCTTTATAGTAGATTGCTACTAAGAGTTTAGGGGTAATGCTCGCGTTAATATATAATAGTTTAACTAAAAGCGTGTTTATCTCTAGCTCTAAGCCTTTTTCGATATCCGATTTCGCTATACTAAGAACTAGTTATATCGATTTTAAAGCTATAGCTAAGTTAAAGAGAGTTGCGATTTCTTATTAAGTTATTATTAGTTTAAAAAGTCTAACGAAGAGAAAAATAAGCCTTGAATACTAACTATAGATAAAATTAAGCTATATTACTATATATATTACTTTCCTCTAGCCTTGTAAGCTATAAGCTACGGTTCTTTCTCCTTATCTCTAAAAAAGAACTTGCAATATAGCTATTTTTACTACTATACCTACTTTAACACGTAGCTAGCCTTATAGTTAACCTTATATTGTTAAGGGGAAAAAAAGCTATTTCTGCTGCTATACCACTTCTAATTAGGCAGCTAGTCTTGCAGTAACACTTTTGCCCTTAATTAGTTAGGAATAATTGTATAATATTACCGAACTACTTAATAAGGCTAGATTATTAACTAGAATATATTAAACTTCTAGCTTTCTAAAATTGTAGATATTATCTCTACTTTCGGCGCTTACTCTTATAAAAGCATATGCGGGGGTAGGGGTTTACTTTAGCTAAGCTATAATAAGATAGAAATCGGGAAAGCAAGCTTTAAGCACTATAAGATAAGGATAAGTTAGATATTTAATTAAGATATGCTATATAGCATCTAATTATAGTGCTATAGTCGGGGAAGATATAAAAGCGGCTAACCCTTGGCGGGTATAACGAAGGATTTCCTAGATTGCGCAGTAGCTATATAACTATAGGGCTACTATAGTTAGTCTTTGCGATATGCAATAAAGAATTTTCTAGATTGCTTAGTAGCTATATAATTACGTAGCTACTACTGTTTGCTTATTTGCGATATGCAATAGACGAGGGTTTAATAAAAGCTAATAGAATAAGATCTTACCCTATATTCTTATTAATATATTAGATAAGTAGCTATAAATAGTAAGCAGATAGCTCTACTAACTATTATTGTTATAAAGTTTAGGTCTTAGCGTTAAAGAACTTAAGGGATATTTTAAACCGAATCATATTTTCGCGGTTATATTAATTTGCTATACTAAAAGTTTTGCAATTTATAAACTAGGCGGTTTTAAAGTTTTTTGTTGCATATTGCAAAAGGGCGATTAGCCTAGCCATACCGCAACGTAGCTAGTAAGTAGGCGGTCTTAATTTCTTTTTCGATTAATAAACGTTATAATATAGAATTCGCAATTTAATATCTTTTCGATAATTCGATAATTCTTTAACGAATTATCTATTAACTTAAATATCTAGAACGCGAACTTAACGCATTAGAATCCCATTAACTCCGAGACCTCCTTAAAGAGATTGAATTTTCTATATATAAGCCTTACTTTAAGCTCTCAAAGTTAGAGCTCTTTACTTTAACGTTTAAAAAGAGGATATTGCCTTATAGTATAGAAACCGATTTTGAAACCATTAAATTATCTATATTATATATAAAGCATGCTATCTAGTAGTGTTTAGATTAAGTTAATAAAATTAGGATTAGTATATATTTGTATTTAGATATAATAATTTATATATTCGTGTTGCTTTATTCTCCCTCGTGCAAAATAACTATATGCCTTTATCTATTATTATAGAATTAAATAAGTTTAAAACGTTAAGTTAATAGAAGCTTCTCTATCCCCTTATTTATTAAAGCGTACTTTTTTCTTTATAGCCTTCCCTAGCATAGTTTAAAATTTAAGCTTAAGAATATATATAAATCTACTAAGCTTAGGAAGATAGTCGATAATTAGTAGCAAGGAATAAAACACGCTAACTATTAATCTAAATTCTTTAATATCGACTAAGCCTTTAACTTAAGCTATAATCTTTTAACTATAAAACTTAAATTCTATCTGCTTGCTATCGCCTAAAAGAAATCTTTATAAAGGAATAGTGCAAGGACTCTTCCCTTTAACACTTATTTTATCCTTTCTAGCCTTTAATTTTCAACGTTATAATATAGTTAATCTTGCATATTGCTTCGTTTATATAACGCGAAGAGTGCTATAAGTTATATATTCTCTACCTATAGAATATTAATAATATAAAGGGTAATAATAGAGCATTCTATAGACTCTTTGACTCTATAGAGGCTCCTAAGTGGTTTAGTAAGGATAGGCGTAGGTATAGACTTAATAGAGGGAAAGTTATATAAGTATTTATAGTTAAGGAAAGAAGTTAAAAAAGAAAAGAAGCAAGAGGGCGATTAGCAGGGACTAGTAGTTATTATATACTCGAGGTCGAAGCATATAATACTAAAAGGTTATAAACCTATTAACCGAAAAGGTACTAGGCACTATAAGTATATGCAAAAGGGTTAAGTCTAAGTATAGAATACGCGAGCGCTGGTCGAGGCAGACTTAGTATAAAGAGGATTAATAAAGGTAAAGTAATATAAAGTCTACTTTAGAGCTTATGCATTCTATACTTAGGTCTAGGAATCTTCTTATTAAGTATACTAATTAATTAGTTACTTTGGTATCGGATTAGTAAAAGGTACGAAGAAGGCATCGCGCTAAGCATCTCCCCTACCCTTCTACTTAATCGTTACCTACGTTGCTATCTAGTTGCTTTATGGTCTTATGGCTATCTAGGAGTACACTATGGCTTAGAGAGCGTACTAGACCTTTAGAGACTTGTATACTATGCCTTAAGGCAACTCGTTATAAATTATAGTCTATGCAAGTATTTTAGTTTATCCTAGATTAAGCTTTCAAGTTAATTTAAAGCATGTTATAAGGCTAAGAAGGAGAAACTTTAGTTATATAACTTGTAAGGATTCTAGGAACCTTTATGCTTCTAGGAGTAGAAGTAATCCTAGGAGTAAAGCTTCTAGGAGCCTAACGGATCCTAGGAGGAAGGCTCCTAGAAGCTTATAGGATCACGGGACCTTTTTAACTCCTAGGAGGAAATGTCTTAAGAGCAACTTAGCTTCTAGGATAGCTGCTTTTAACTAGTTAGCACTTTATTAGCTAATTTTATCTTCCTCTAGTTCTAATCCTCTCTTCTTTGTTTATTCCTATATATCTACCTTATTAGTTATAGTAGTTGCGACACTAGTTTATAGAGGCTTACTAGGGTAATGCAAAGAAAAAATTTAAGAGTCTTTTAATATACTAATATTTTAGACTATAGAATGTTTAACAAATTTCTGAATTTAGCAGATGCCCTTAGCTATATAATTAGATGCCCTTAATAACGCATATTAAGAAGAGCAAATTCCCTAAAAGTCCTTAGATAAGTATTATCTTTTATACTACTACTTCCTTAAAGGCTACTAGAGATATTATAGATATATAACATAGTAGTATGCCCTAATCCCGATTCACCTATTCTAGTTTCCTATAGTAGTCTTCTTTAACTATAAGTTAAAGCTATAGTAGCATTTTTTAAAGAAAATTATTCCTCTTTTCTTTAGCCGCTATCTTTTACTCTTAGTATCAATTTATTAATTCTTAGTTAGCAAAAATAATAATGCTATATATATTGATTATTTGTGGCTAATAAAGTGAATATATATAAAGTATACAATTATATAAAGAAGGAAAAAGCAATCGAGAAAGAGTTTATATATATATATAAAATAGCTATAACTACTAGCTACTAGTGCTATAGTTATACTAGCTTTATAGTATATGCCATTAATTGCCTTTATATCTATAACTGCTCTAGACAAGGCGCTTAGTTTAGCAGAGTTATATAAACCTAAATCTAGTCTTCCTTGGTTTCGCTTAGGGCTTCCCTAAAAGCATTGCTATTATAAGTTTATTAAGTTTATTCTCTTAATCTAACTAATTATAGGATTGCCTATATTTACTAAAGGGTAAATATAAGGGATTCGCAAGATTAGCGCAAGATTCCTTAGTATATATTTATTATTTTAAGCCTAATATATTTCTCGATTCGCATTTTACGATATAGAGCAAAAATTAGAGCTTTAGACAAGGCGTTAGAGCCATTTATATATCTTAAGTTATATAGGTCGACGATAATACTCTATTATTAATTCTTTACTAGATTAGTGTCTATAAGCAAAACTCTAAATCTAGCCCTTAGAAACTACTCCACTTTTCCCTATAAGCCTTTAGTAGCTAGATTCTACTTGCAAATAGTCTTATCTTACTTTAATATAGTTAAATAAATGTTTAGAAATTATATCCCTAAGGTTATCTTAATTGCCTAAGCGGTTATAATAGCTATAGCAGTTTATAACGTTAGTAATACTAAAGCATAAAGGAGAGGGCTTATTATAAACTCTTATAACCGCATTTTAAGATACAAATCTTAGGATAAGCCGCTATAGAAGTTTCCCTTTTATTTAAGATAAGATAGCCTAATCGTATCTCCTTCGGATTATAGACTTTTGGAATATAAAGATATAAGATAGCACCTTAACGAATGCTATTAGCAAGGAAGTAATCCTTACTTTACTTTAATATGCAGCAAGGCTTTATAAAGACAAAATATATATAAAAGCAGCTATAGATCTTATTAAAAGCCCTTATACTTGGGCAATCTTAAGCCTTATAATTCAAGATATCCTTTGCCAAGTTACTAATTAATAATATATAGAAAATATAAAATCTAATAAGTTAGAAGAAAGAAATAGTATAAACTATAAACAAAGAGTAAACTTATTCTCTAGTATACAAAAAAACAAGGCCCGCTAACTAAACTACTAGGCAATAATATTTAAGCATATCTTATCTTTATATTACTCTTATAATACTATGCTATAGAATACTTTTAATATTCCTAGGATTGATAAGCGATTTATATTTTATAATTATATAGCCCTCTTAAAGGCCTTTAATTATTATAAGAAGTCTTAGCTTATTATACTCCTTCTTAATATCTTTAAATAAGAAGGCCAGGACTCTAGCGATAGCGCTAATAGAGATATATTACTTGCGCCTAACTTTAGTGCTACGAAAGAGGTAAAATAAGATGCCTCCTTTAACAAGTTAAAGGTTATATTATTATCCCCTTTTACTACTATATCTAATATTATTAAAGGTATTAATATATAGTGCAATAAACTTATCTCCCTTAAGTCGGTCGAGTCTCTCTACTAGAATCTCCCTTAAGCGCTAGGTAAATCGTCTCTTTTAATTACTAACGGAATAGCGCTACTTTCTATAAGCTAGGATAGCACTAAAAAATGGAATAAATTATAAAGAGTTTGCTAGGAGTTGGAAACTAGGGCCTTGGACTTAGACTTCGAGTTATTTAGACTAATAAATAAGGTCTTAGAATTCGAGAAATAGATAGATCTTCTTTAGAAAAGAACTATAATATACCTTAGGTTAACTTTAGCTAGATCTATTACTTCTCCTTTATATAAACTTAATAAGTTTTACGATTAATTAATATCTTAGAATAAGGAAAAGAGACCTCTTAGCATTAAAATTATAAGAAAAGATAATAGCTATTATTATAAAGAGTAGAACGATAGCTTGCTTTTATTATCTAGCGATATTCTAGATAGCGATTAGGAACTCCTAGAAAATAGCAACGATAGTAAGAATATCTTCTAATTTAGTTTAGATGCTTATAATAATTCTATAAACGGTAAAATACTATTAATTTCCTTCGAGGATATAGATAGCGAGTACTATGTTTATATATCCTTTGCTAAAGATGCTTAGGAGGCTATCTCCTTCGTAAGTTCCTTATATTTTTAATTAACTAGCAAAGATAAATAGCGGCGGATAACCGTGTTAAAGCCTAGCGAATAGATAAGAGGCTATTAGCGTATAACTAGGCTTTTAATAATTCCTAAGGAATCGCAAGGGCAGATAGAAGTGGAAAGCAGATATAATAGTCCCGAAATAGCACCTAAGATAGCAGCTATATCGCTTCTAAGCTACTTTATGCCTCTTATAATTAAGAAGCTATTAAAAGATAATCCCTGCTCTAGGGTTAGCTATAATTAGAAATAGGGGGCCGACGGAGGAATATAAGATTATCTATTTATTAGAGTTAGATCGCAACGACTTAAGGTATATTATCGCAGCTACTCTTTCCGAGACTTATAGAGCTGTGCCTTGCAACACTTACCCAGGACTTTGCTAGTGGCATTTTGTGCTAGAAGATAGGTATATATAAAGTAAGTAGTTTGCAGTTTTATATAAGTACTATTGCCCTTATCGAGTCTTCCTCTTAGAAGAGAAAATTAAATAGAAACCTAGAACTAATAAGAAATATTTAGAATAATACTAGTATATAAGTATCGGCTATGCAATATAAGAATAACTATAAATCTATACTTGAAAACATATTATCCCTAAATATATTATAATAATAAAAGTGTATAGGTTTAGAGTAGATACTAGATAAGGGTTTAATAAGTGAAATGTTTCTAATCTTTGCGTGGCTTTATATAGTTATTATAGCTTAGTAAGCTAATTTTTAATCCGTGCAGTAGAAACTATAAGGAAGTGGGCCAATTATAGTATATAGAATAGGATTTAGCCTAACTATTATAAGTGTAGTAGAGATAAGAAAGCCCCCTTTATGCATATACTAAGTAACGCTATATATACTTAGATTGCCGATTATAGATTTTAGTTACTGCTACGCGGAATAGTTCTACCTATAGCTTATACTATTCGCTACCGCGCTTATTATGCTATCCTTGTTAGCTGCTACCTATGCATAGTGCTCGATTATGGCATTGCCTAGCCTTTTATATATAGTGCTATAATAGCTTTCCCTTCCTAATTGCTTTGCACTTAATACCTTTCTTAACTTCTTTAAGTAAACCTAGATACTAAATCTAAAATAATAGCTACTAGGGTAACTAAGATATCTAAGAAGTCTAAGAGCGAGTTGCGATTTATAATATTAATTCGGGAAGTAGTTAGGAAAGGTATATTAAAGATAGAGTTCCCTTAGATTATGCCTTTATAATAATCTAAGATAATTCGTTTACTATATATCTTTACTATAACTATTTAGCTTTAATAGTTATTACTTTCTAGATTACTTAAGGCTTCTATTAAATCGTAGAACTCTTAGTCTCGACTTATATCTTTATTTAATATTGAGTAATATTACTAAAATGCATAGTATTTAGAACTTCGAGCTAGAATATCTAGAGCTTATTAAACGACCTTAAACCTAATTCAACGCGCATTAAGATGTTAGGTTTTATAGTCTAATAAACGCACTTATCGCGGGAGTGCGCAAATATTCTAAGAAAGAGATAAGTTAAGTTTATCTTAATTCTCTTTAGAAAGTTATAGCTATATAGCGTGCAGAAGTTAGTAGTCTATAAAAGGTTAGCATCCTAAACTATTTATAGAGACTTATATTAATATAATAGCAATAGAGAACCTAAGCTACTCGGCGAACCGAGAAAGCTAACAAGAAATATTATAGATATTATACCTAAGATAATTATATTATAGATAGTTAAATAAATAATTATAGGAAAGACCGCGCCAAAAGCTCGAGCTCCTAGGATACTACTAAAGCTAGGCCTTTTATACCCTTTATACCTTCTATTATTAATTTCTTTGCTAAAGCATGCATTATTATAAGTCTATTTACTTGCAAATCTAGAATAATATAGGCTCTTTTAACTTACAAATTATCTATAGAGCAAGATAAAACATTTAAAATAGATCTTTAAAACTATGCAGATATCGAATTAAATCCTAACTTTGCTTTACTATATACTAAAACACTTCTAAACTCTCCTTAAATCGAAAGCTCTTTTCCACTACCTTATAGAAACTCGAAGGGTTTATTAAATAATTAAGAGGCAATTTCTAAAGTTAGTAAAGCGCTATTAAGTTTTCAAAAGCTAAGAGAGGAGCATAAGGAATATTAGAATAGCTTAATAACTATGGAGAAGGCTACCGCAAATATAACTAAGCAATTAATATAGCCTTAAAGCGATAGCATCTCTAGTGCTATATTATTTATAACCAAGCGACTACTAATTACGGATTTACTTAATTATATAAAGCCTAATAAATATATAAAACCGCCGTAGCTAACTATAATAATAACTATATCTAGTAGACTACTAGTTATAGATATAAGTTAAGGAAAGTTGCAAGGTGAAATGCCTATGCGTCTTCTACTATATATTATACGCTTAATATCTTTTAGGAAAGAACCCTTAAAGATAGCGTTATACCTAGAGACCTTATCTCTTAGCTAAGTAAACGGAGCTTTAAAGCTAGCCTTAGTATATGCTTCTGATAATAAGTTGACTTTTAAACTAAGAAATAATAATATACTACTAGAAGGGAAAGTTATTGCTTAGAGACTTTCTATAGTAAGGAAAATCCTTATAATAAAGAGCGATATACTAAATTCAACGGTTATGCTATTTATTTATTCCCTCTTATCCTAAAATATACCTAACTTTTTTCGCTTTTACTCGTAGACCGCGAGCGCTAGCAAGGTCTTAATGCTTTGCTTCGGGTTGCTAGATATAACGTAGCAAAGCTATTAAATCTAGAACATCTCTTATAGTAATATCGATGCCTTTTACGCTCTAAAATAGATTATCTAGGATTACTTTTATATATTTTTAAAGAGGGGCCTAGGGTTAGCAGTCTTTAGGGTAAAGGTTACTATCCCTGCTTACAAAGTTGCAAATAATACGGTAACCTTCTTTACTAAGACTAAATATAATAGGGTATTAGCACCTTAGAATAGACTTATATATTAAAACCTAGTAGTAACTAATCTAGGATTAAAGCATTTCCCTTAATTATCTTAGGTAGCTATATCTAGTTCCTAAACGTTAAACTCCTAAAAGGCCTTGCCTATAGGATTTTAATTAACTCTTTAGGGCAGCGATATACTTATACTAAGATAAAGTAGATATTCGACTATAAAGTTTCTAGCGGCTTTTGCTAGGAATATCGCTCGTAGAACGTTATATAATAAACTAACCCTTTTGCAAATCGCACTAACACTATAGTATTAATATTTATTGTTAATTCTATAAGCTTTAGCTTTTAAGCAAGATAAATAAGTTAGGGAAACGCCTTCTGCTATTTAAATCGCGGTTTATATCTAAGAAAACGAGCATAGCTAGTTTAGCTGCCCTTATAGCAAGAGCATTCTACTCTTAAAGGTTATAGCAATAGATTTCTTTACCTAGTTCGCCTATAGCTTAAGTTATGCTTACCCCTTTAAACCGCTAGAATTAAAGTTTATCTTAAAAGATATACTACTAGAATTAAAATTAACTAGTATTAAAAGAAGGGATAAGGCGAATTTTTAGTTTATAAAAGAGGATATTAAGCCGCACTTTAAGCAGGCTAAGGCACTAATGCCAGAGTTAACTAAGTTTACTATTCTAGTTATAATTCCTAGGTAGGCGGTCGAGCGACTAAGTAATAAGTAATTAATTAATATAAAAATTAGATACAATAGGGTTAAATTGTTTTGCATTTAACCGGAGTTAAAGGATAGTTATACGAATATTTAATACTTATTCTGCTTATATATATATATATCAATACTTATAATAAATCTTACTATTATAGCGCTTTATAAGATTGCCTTATACTTGCAAGTAAGTAAACCTAGTTTTTATTATATGCTATAAATTATTAATCTAGCATATCTTTTCCAAATTCATCGCTTATCTTACCTATTAAGAAGACCGCCTATTCCTATAGCCCTAGCGACGAAGCGCCGCAAGTTGCTAATAAGCTACTTTCTACCCCGCTTTATATTTAGACAAGCTATAAGAATTGGCCTTTTAACTCTAGCTAACTAAACGCTACTTCTAGCGCTATAACTATATCTTCGGGCATATTTAGTTAAATCTTATAATAACTGCTCTTCTATCTCTTTCCCTCTTAATCTAACTATATTATCTCCTTTAATTTTTATATTCCCTCTAATCTTTTTATAACTATAAACTAAAGATAGATAAGTTAGAATAGTAACTATTTTAAGACTAGTAGCTAAGAATAAGTAGTTCTAAGCAAATATGCAAAAGCCTTATGCATTTCGTTGCAGTCTCTTAGCTAGCAATAGAAGCTAGGATCTACGAGGCTTGCGATATAACGCATTTATAGATATACCTTCTATACGATTATAAGAGAGTAACGAGGTGCTTAGGTATATTGAAAAAGGGGGGCAACTATATTAGTAGGGCCCTAGGCTCTTTTAAGCCCGGCATAATGCCTATATATTATATATACCAATATTAACTAAAGAGAAGGAGCTAGTGCTAAGCACCCTTATATTATAGTTTCGAGTGCAGTTAGCTTTGCAAATAAAGACTCTATAGATTTCAACTGCCTTAACTATTGTAGGTATCTAATAACTTACTACTTTCTAAAGATCCTTATTAAGATGCGGCTCCGTATATATTAGTTCTTATTCCCTAATCGGCCTATACTAGCTCGATATAAAAAGTCTAGCCTTATAAGCGATAGCGGAGAAGTATATATGCTAATTCTCTATATTAATTGTTAGATCTATAACAAGGCTACGGGTCTCCTCTATAATACTAGAGCCTTCTCTATCGAACTATATAGAGACTATTTAAGTATATATAACTTCTCTTAGAACTTTGCCCAAAATAGGTCTTTTAGCCACGACTACTATGCCTTAGAAGGTTATTAGTTGCAGTAGATAACTTTTAGGCAACATAGTCTTATTATAGCAAGGCAAGGGCAGCGTATTCTTAAAGAAGCATAAAGTTTAGCTAATATACTTATAATTTACGGCAGTTAATTGCGCGCTAAGTCCCTAATTTTTAATATAAATATGCCGATTAAGCCCGTCTAGGACTTATTACTTAGTAAAAGATACTTCGATATAATTTAATCTTTTTATATCGAAATTATGCTTTCTTATCTAAGCACTTAATAATTACCGAATTTAAACGCTGCGAGCTAAAATGCTACTATATTAAAGCTCCTTAACTATTGCGATTATCTATATAGACTAATTGCTTAGCTTAAAATTACTTAAAGGCCTATTGCTTGCCTAGATATTGTTATTAAATTTTATAATACCTATATAAATCAAAGGGACGCCTTCCCTATTGCTTAGTTCTTAATGCGGCCCTTTTAGCGCCTTCGCAACGTTACTAAGCTAAGCCTACTTTCAATTATAATGCAAGACTCCCGGGGTAAGATAAAGCTCTTTATCCCCGACTAGACTTCTAATCCTACTAGTAGGATATTTACTATTTACCTTATATACTTGTTTAAGTATATATCTAGCTCGCAGCCACCGCCTGAGCTACTAGTCTTTAAGGCCTACTAGCAGCTATAGAAACTTCTCTTATATATAAAAGTATATTATAGTTATATAGATCCGAAGATTAAATAAATCGCGTACTTGCTTTATACTATAAGATTTGCGAGAAAGGATAAAGATCTTACGCGCTTTAAAGAAATTTAGAATTATATAGTTAATATTTAGATAGATTATCTAAATTAATAAGCGGAATTTTAATCTAATATAATACTCTTAATTAATGCTATTTATAGTATAGTTTAGAATAATTCTTAGAAAAGTTGCATAAGGGGAATATGCAGTTAAGGAGTTCTCTTTAGAAGGCAGTATATAGAGATTTATATATTATGGCCTTAGGGAAATAGAGGGCAATTCCTACTTCCCGAAGTAATTGCAAAGCAGAAATTAAGAGAATCTAGTAATAAATATAACTTATTAAAACTATAACTTTACTTAAATAAAATTCCCTTTACTTAAAGCAAGCTAATCTAATTTTAAGCCTAATATATTTGCATTATTTATCTGCTATATCTAAATAGGGAAACTATTTGCAATTTAAAAATTATTTACTTATAACGAAAATTGCAAATTATTTAGAAGTTAATAAGTTAGTTATAAACTTATATAATTAATCTATAGTAATATCTAGAGCTATAGACAACTTAGCTCCTAGAATAAATATATAAAGATATAAGCAGAACTAGCTGCTTATTTAAAGGAAGCAAAAAATATAATAGCAAAACTGGCTGCTAGTTAAAAGAGGTGGCAGCAGAACTAACTGCTCTTCTAAAGGATATACCTAGAATAACTAATTATTAGATAGATACTAGAGTAATAGCAAAACTAGCTACTTATTCGAAGATATAAAAGTATAACTGCAAAACTGGCTGCTAGTTAAAAGAAGTATAGTAGCAAAAATAGCTGCTTATATAAGAGATCAAAGTATAGGTAGAAAGCGGCTGCTTATAAAGAAGTATAGTATAGAACTAGCTGCTTAATAGACGTGTAATAACGGAATTAGCTGCTTGTTAAAAGAGGTATAAAAGCATAAATCGGTTCTTGTTAAAAGGGTATAAAGGTGTGGTAGCTGCTTATAAAATAGTATAGCATTAGAACTAGCTAATTATTTAAAGAATAAAAAGGTATAGCAATAGAACTAGGTGTTTATCGAAGAATATAAAAGTATAATAGTAAAACTGGCTTCTATTTAAAAGAGGTATAGCAATAGAACTAGCTGCTTATCAAAGGATGCAAAAGTATAATCTAGCTATTTATTCGAAGAGGTATAGCAGCAGAATTAGCTGCTTATTCGAGGGACGCAGAAGTATAATAGCAGAACTGGCTATTCGTTCGAAGAGGTAGCTACTCGTTAGAAGAGGTATGGCAGCAGAATTGGCTGCCTATTCAAGGGACGCAGAAGTGTGATAGCAGAACTAGCTGCTTGTTAGAAGAGGTGTGGCAGCAGAATTAGCTGCCTATTCGAGGAACGCAGAAGTGTGATAGTAGAACTAGCTGCTGTTTAAAGAGGTGTGGCAGCAGAAATAGCTGCTCTTCAAGGGATGCACTAAGAATAGCTTCTTATTCAAGGGACGTAGAAGTATAATAGTAAAACTAGCTGCTTATTAAAAGAGGTGTGGCAGCAGAAATAGCTGCTTATTCGAGGGACGTAGAAGTGTAATAGCAGAACTAGCTGCTCTTCAAGGAATATACTAAGAATAGCTTCTTATTCAAGGGACGCAGAAGTGTAATAGCAAAACTAGCTGCTAATTAAAGAGGTGTGGCAGCAAAACTAGCTGCTTGTTGAAAGAGGTGTGGCAGCAGAACTAGCTGCTTGTTCGAAGGACGTAGAAGTGTGATAGTAGAACTAGCTGCTCTTCGAGGGATATATTAAGAATAGCTTCTTGTTCAAGGGACGCAGAAGTATAATAGCAAAACTGGCTGCTGATTAAAAGAGGTGTGGCAGCAGAAATGGCTGCTTGTTCGAGGGACGTAGAAGTGTAATAGTAAAACTAGCTGCTCTTCGAGGGATATACTAAGAATAGCTTCTTGTTCAAGGGACGCAGAAGTATAATAGCAAAACTAGCTGCTGATTAAAGAGGTGTGGCAGCAGAACTAGCTACTTGTTGGAAGAGGTGTGGCAGCAGAACTAGCTGCTTATTCGAGGGACGTAGAAGTATAATAGTAGAACTGGCTGCTGGTTAAAGAGGTGTAGCAGCAGAACTAGCTGCTCTTCGAGAAATATACTAAGAATAGCTTCTTATTTAAGGGACGTAGAAGTGTAATAGCAGAACTAGCTGCTAATTAAAGAGGTGTAGCAGTAGAACTAGCTGCTCTTCGAGGGATATACTAAGAATAGCTTCTTATTTAAGGGATATAGAAGTATAATAGCAGAACTAGCTTCTATTTAAAAGAGGTATAGCAGCAGAAATGGCTGCTTGTTCGAGGGACGTAGAAGTATAATAATAGAACTAGCTACTCTTTAAAGGATGCACTAAGAATAGCTATTTAGAAGAGGTATAAAGGTGCAATAGCAGAACGGGCTTCTAGTCTTAGCGAAGAAACGTTGAAAATAGCTTTGCCTTATTTGGCATAAGCCCGGCAGCAATTTATTTTCGGAGCAACTATGCCTATACTTTAAATCTTGGCAAGGTTTAAGCATTAAGCAAATAAATATAGCTATAAGAGGGTAACTGCAAACCGCTATCTTTACTTTTAACCTTATAATATTAAAAACGAAATTCGAAGGAAATATCTTTATACTAGAAAATATAAGTCTAGCTACTTACTCTTAACTTTATTTCTTTATTAACTTAGAGCTCCTCCTAAAGTATATAGCTTTTAAGAGCTATAAGTTAAACTTCCCGTTAAAAAAATTCTAATAGAATCCTTGGCTCCTATGCTATAAGCTATCTATATATAAGAGGTATACGTCTCTTTAACACGAGAAAGAATACTATCTAAAATAAGGCTTCCCTTAAAAGCTATAAAATATGCATATCTATAAATATAATCTTAGCTATCTAGCTAAGGTAAGACTTCTTCTAGAAACACTATTTCCCCCTTTTCTAATCTAGGGCCTTGAAATTCCGTGATCTAGACTAGTCTATAACTACTATCTTTATATGCTTGCGCAATATAATATTTAAAAGCTCCTATATCCCACTATTATACTAGTATATAGCTATAAAGTTAACTATGCAAGATAAGCATTTAAAGAGAAAGTTTTAAGCTATCCTAAACCTATATATCTACCTTTATTAGTAATAGCTAGAGAACTAAGCTTAACTTTGCTAGAAAAACCTTGCATGCGATTAAGATAACTAGCTATAGTAGCATTAATAGTAATATTTGCTTAAGAATCTAATTAGGCTTATTAAATGCAAGGAGATAGTTATGCTTAATAAGATTACCTCTTATTTTCTTTAATTCTAGATATAGTTTTTAGAGGCAGGAAATTAAATAAAATTAATATTTATAGCATTCTTAATATAATAGAAGAAATTAGAGTTATAGTTTGCCTATAAGTCGTTAGCAAGCAGTCTTTATATTAAGGCTAGAACTCTTTACTTAAATCTTTAATATTAGCTTATAGCTGCGTCTTAAGGAGTATTTAGCTTCTACTATTCGATAGCGTAGTAGGCGGGACTAAGCATTGCAATCGTCTTAGAAATCGGATATTTATTATATTGCATTTCTACTTTAATAATATCTATAAGTATTAAAATATTAAGATTAATATAATAAGGCTTCGGTATTATGCTCCTTATAGTATCGCCGATCGCCTTCTTTCGGATATCTTTATAACTATCTATTAGTCCGCGAAAATAAATAGTATATACTAGTAATCAATTAAAAAGAACTTTAAAATAACTAATATTCCGTGCTTTATTAAGGAATACTAGAGCAGCGGCTTTTAGTATCTATAATCGTTCTATAACTAATCTTAGCTTATTAAATAGCAGTTAGCAGTACTATATAGTATATAATATCGACTTAGATTACTTTCGAACTTACTCTTTTTAAAGCTTAATATAAATTAGCTTATAAGATACCTTTATCTTATGTAATAGTATAGCGCGATATATCTTAGCAATTCGTAACTAAAGATTCTTAAAAATAGCCTAGATTATCGTATTATTAAATTCCTTAAATAACTTCTAAATATGCGTGCAACTTAAAGTCACTTTTAAGAGCGTAGTAAAATCTAGGAGGCGGCGTAGAATCTCGATTATTATTTTTATAGGGAGGGTTAGAAAGGATCGCAAAGCCTCTATAGCTTAACTATCTAGTAATAAGTTAGTATTATAAGTCTCTTAGTATATAGCATCTTATATAGACTAGGTTTAAACCTTCTATAATATAGCAAGGCTGCGAGTTTATACTAAGAAGATAGATAAGCAAGATATTTCGTAAAACGTTTAATAAGTAAGTAGCAATTTATCTTTAAGATACTTGCTTTATAAAATCTTTTGGGATGCTATAAGTTTATAGAGATTAAGGGAGGTTGCAAGGCGGCGAGTAGTAGAGCGGCTAGGTATAAGATGGGGCTAAGATAGAATATACTATATTATAGTTTGTGTAATAAGAAAATTAATAGTTTTCGAAAGCTATATATATCTTATCTTATAAGATAAAGTTATTTACGCTAGCGGTTATCTAGCGATAAGTGATAATAGAATGCAATTTTTCAGAACGCAGTATAGTTAGTTAACTAATATATCTTTGTATGCTTGAAATTATAATATAATTATTATGGGGTTATTTCGCACTAACTAAAATCGTCTTGCTTTAATCTAAGTATAGATTAGTATAGCGATAATTTGCGCGCCATAGCAGCTACAAGGCTATAACGATCTCCCGCATAGTAGTAGAGGTTATATAGACTATATAACTAACTGCATAAAATTGCCTATATACTATATATTTCTAGCCAAACAAAAAGCGACCTTATTTAGCCTATATTTCCTTGGCTTCCCTTATATCCTAAAACAATAGTCTTTCTTTGTTTTTCTCGGCTTCGCTTTCGGCTTAAAACAATCTTTTATATTCTTCCCTTATATATCTTAAATACTAAAAGTAAAGAATAAGGAATAGAATTATTAGTATGCTTGCGCAAGTGCCTATAATCCTTGCTATAACAATAGCTATTTAAGACTAGAATTTGTTCTAAGCAATATAGATATTAGTAATCGTAGCAATAAGGCTTGCAAGCGAATTCAGCATACCTGGCCTATAGAGCTTAGCTTCCACTTATTTAAGAGGTTTAAATGATTTATATAATAATCCTATCGAGTAATTAGCAGTAATTCCTTCTCTATTTATACTAGAGCTAACTTATTCTAGAAACGCTTATAGCATAGCATAATAAAGCGACTAATAATACTAGCTATATCTAAGCGGCTTTTATAACCGCTTTACCTATAGCGCTAGCTTCTTCTAAAAGTACTTAAGAGTTATAAATAGATATAAATACTCCTAGTAAGATAACGTAGCTTATAAGAAGGAGCTATATATATAAACTAGCAAGAATATTATATTACTATAATATCTTATCTAGTTATAGAAGCATTTTTATATATAGACTATATTTAGAAGACTTCTCGGGAGCTATATTGTCTTGAATTTCTAGCCCTAATATGCCTTTTTTATCTTAAGGATAAGGAATAGAAACGTTACTAGAATATCTTTGCTAAGCTAATATTATAAAGATCGAAATAGTTAAGAGTTGTTAAATAGTATGCTAACTAAACGCAATATAGCAATTTAACGATAAAGTCGCTTTTATACTATATATATAAGCCTCTTTTAGATTACTTATTCCCCGAAATAAGGCTCTTAAATCTAAGGATATCGTTAGTCCCTAAAATGCTATTTTCGACTATATCTATTTATAACCGCTATCTTAGTATATTACCCTATAGACGAAGCATTATATACTAGTAAGTTAGTAGTTTAAATTTATACTTAAAATTTCTTATAAGGATACTTCGGCTTTTCTAGGGGATTTTCCTAGCTTCCCTTATAACTCTAATAACTAAACAAATATAGCATTAGCGGCTAGTAGTTCTAGCTTTATTAGCGAAGTTACTTTATAATTTCGCTATTAAGAAAAACTATTTATCTTCTATTAGAACTAGCTAAAGACCCTACTACTACTCCTAATGCCACTAATTGCGATTTAATTGCTTTTATCGCGGCTTAGGAACTATAAGATTCTTAATATTAGCAATTACTATGCTAAGTCTACGCAATAACTTTCTAGACTCTTTATTTAAGCGCCTAGAGGAGAATAGCTACCTTTACTATTATAATAACGATTTAGCCTTCTTAAACTATGCCCTAGGAGAGAAGAGGAAATATTACTTTATCGTTAAAGTAAAAGAAGAGTTAAGAGAGAAAACGGTATATATAATAATAAGCTCCTTGCATTTTATTATTTAAACTATCCTTAATAATCGTTAATTTAAGGTTATCTATTATAAACTTAAGCTAAGTATAAAAACCTTAACTAATAAACTAATGCTTTCCCCGAGAACTTTCGAATGCAAAAAGAGCACTACTATTATTATATCTGCGATTCTAGGCAGCTATATATTCCCCCCCGCAGATTCTTGCAAGTCACTAGAGCAGGGGGCTTCGAGAGGCTTAGATAGCGCTAAAAGGTAGCGAACTTCTAACGATAAAGCTATTAGTATTACTATATCTAAAGTAAATAATAGGTAAACTATATATATACTGCTTTAACTCTATAATACCAATTTTACTTCTATATATCGACTACTTATGCTAAAGCCAAGGGCTACTCTAAGTAGCATTTTAAATATAGTATCTCCCCCTGCAATAATAGAAGATAAACGAGTCGATTATGCTTAAGATCCGAAAGATAAGGCGGCTAAAGACGTCTATTATAACACTTTAGAAGCTACTATATTTGCTTCTTTACTAAATATCTTTAAGTATAAATTTAATAAACTAATTCATTTATATATTAGCAAAACCAATGCACGATTAGTAAAAAGGATAAAGAAAATAGCGGAATTTGCAAAGCATATAGAAGAAATTAAAGATAAAGATACCTATAAAAGGCTATTAATAATAAGTCTTTATATTGCTTTTGCCGAATTCTTATAGGAGATTTTATAAGAGAAGGGTTAAATATTTAATCTTAACTAAATATAACTATCTTAATTAAAATAAAAGAAATATGGTAGATAGGACGTTAATAGGAATAATTTAACTATAGCCCTTAATACTATTCTCTAGATTAACCCTAAGAAAATATGCGAAGCAAATGCAAAGCGTTATATAAAAGAGATATATAAAGGAAAAGACCCTTAGTGGCCTAGGAATTATAAAATAAGAAGTGCGGCTTTAGAAATATAGTATATAGCTGCAAAGGAGTATTCTATCTACTAATTTTATATAAAAGGCGTCTTAGAAGTAAGCTTTATATATTTCGGGATAAGGCCGGGCTTACTACCCTTATGTTTCTAACTCTAAGTCCCCCTTCTTTGCCTAAGTACTCGTTAGATATTTAAATTAGTTGCAATCTAATATTCTATTATAAAGAGTTTATTAAAGGCCCTATAAAGCTTATTCGACAAGATCGCTATATATTTACCGCAATAGCCGATTAAAAATTGCTATAGAGACTATTAATAGAATAGCTTAGTATCCCTATTAATATAACCTTAAACCCTCCTAGAGTTTAGCTTAGTAAAAGGTTTTACTATAGCCCTTTTAATAATAAGATAATAACTTATAATATTAAACTATTTTTACTAAACGAAAATAAAAATTATATTATAAATAAGGTTATTAAAAGTTGCCGTAGTATAATCTACTAATATTAAGAAGAGCACTTAGATTATAATCCTTAGTGCCGCGAATATCTATGCTACGCTATATATAAGCCTAACTTACTAATATAAGTCTTCGATATAGAAATCTTAGTGCTTAGAAAGGGTCTTAGGGCAATATAAGTATTTATAGTATTTACTATAGTAATAATAATTTTACTAACTAAGTTATAGCGTCTAAGACTTAGCAATTACATAGCGGAGCATACTAGGATTTGTAAGCTTATAGCAGAGTATAGCGATAATAAGAATAAGGAAGATAAGGAAGATAAGAAAGACTAAATAGAGATTTTAATACTTAGTAAAGGAAAGTACTATATTTACTAAGATAAAAAATATAAAAACATCTTTTCTTATCTTGCGCATAGTATTATTAACTATAAAATAGGGAGTATAATAAAATATATAAACTATTTAAGTATACTAAATATCGAATAAGTGCGTAAAGTTATTAATAATATTGCTTATATATTGCTAAGGGTAAAGGATAGCTATAATATCTATCCCGGGGATAAGCTAATAGTTTACTATAGAGAATAATATTAGAGGGGTAAAGCAAATTATACTAAGCCAAGGTTCCTCTTGCACTAAGCTTATATTATAGAAATAGCTTAATTATAGTTTTGTACTTATTAATCGAAAAAACTTTATAGATGCGTATTAACCTAAATAAGTGAACTTAAATAGAATAATATATTCTATAGTCGTTTGTAAAATCGGATTCGCGTTTTCTTCGCTTAAAATAATGTGAGCATAGACCACCTCCGCCATTTTTGGCTTATGCCAAAACGGGCCGCCCCCGTTTGCTGCATAACATTTGACCATCAGTAAGTACTATAAAGGATCTGCAAGATGAGTCCTTCAAAGTCAAGTAAATGCCAGAAAATCGTCATGCCTTTGCATTCTATGTCGCAGTATGTGATACAGTCGCTTACAAAATCGGCTTCCCCTCCAAACTCGCTAGAAGATTCTAAGCCCACCTACCAGAAGGGGCTAAGCATAGTGGCATTTGGAAATAGGCGGAAGAGACGCTCAGGAAGTGGGTCCCGAAAGGCTAGTTAATATACAAGGATTATAGGCAAGAAGACCTGGCTATCAAACCGTGTTATATTACTTTAAACTATCTAGCATATTCCTATATATCCATCCCTAATACTCCTGCTCTAGCCACCTCTTCACGGTCCGGATTAATACTATTAGAATCAGAATCTTGGCGTGACTGCCTATGCTAGCATTTAATAACCGCTAAGGACTAAGCATAATCTGCGAGGCAAGACGCACGTTAGTAACGGAGTGTAAACCGTGTAGAAGCGCAGAGCGGAGGAGAAGGGGAACTTACTATATTTCCACTTGCATTCTTCCACGAAATATAAAATTTCTAATTATAACCTATAACCGTCTAGCCTAAGAATAGCGGCAACTCCTCCTCCTTAAGACCTTTTCTAGTATTACTTCTACTAAGTGTCCATAACCCACGCAACTGCTCTAATCCTGCGGCGCTCTAAATTCCTAGCTATATAATTGCCTTATTATAGTCCCCTCCCCGCTCCTTAACCTCTAGATAGCAAACTAGTGGCACTATACTTGTATAAGCGTCTATTATCTAGCTAAGAGCTATATCTAGGTATGCTTTCTGCATAGGCTTAATAGCCGTTATAACTATCGGGTAGTCGGAGGAGAAGGCTAGTGCAAGGTCTGCTTTCTTCGCGAAGGACTAAGATATATATTTAGGGAAGAAGATAAGGTCGATAGATTATATCTAGATACTATAAACGCATAGTATAGATAAATCTTAGCCGAGATCTATAGATTCGAGAACGTTATTTATAACTTTTATCTATATACTCTCGTCGAGGTAATTATTATAATAGCGGCGCGCCTTATTATATATCTTGTTTATTATCTGCTAGAGACTATTAGTATATAAGGTTAGGTGCACGACTATAGGGTCTTTAAAGAGATAGCTTAATATTTCAAAAGCTTAGAATACTTCGAACTAGTCGGGATCCGCGGCTTAGAGTCGAGTCTACACCGGCTTAGCAAGAGATAGGATAATTTAAAGGGAACTAAATTACTTGAAAACTATAAGGAATTACTTTCCCCGACAACTTCTTAATAAGCATGCTCCTTAGCCGTCTTACCGCAGGCGGCTATTCTAGTCTAATATTAGGTTAGCAGACTCGCAATAACGGGGTTGCTAATCTTAACTAACTTAGTACTTTGCAAGTCGGGCTAGGGGAGCGCTAGCAACTTGATAGCGGCGTTGGATATAGAATAGGCCGGTTTTAAAAGGAAGTAGCAGATATTGCTATCGCTCTCGTGCTCGTCGTTTCTCCGCTCGCATTTAACGCCGTATCGCTATTTATGCTTCTTTTCCGCTTTAGTTTCCGTGTTTTGCCACGCAATAGAGAGGAATTTAGTAAAGTCGAGGAAGTTAATATTGTTCGTAATAAGAACGGAAGTTATGGTGTTGAATCTTAATCTTGCTAGTTATATGACTTAGCGGGGTCAAACCAATCACTCGACGTCGCCAGCCAGTAGTCGAGATCGCTGGAAGAATTGCATTAGTTCGATTCCATAATATTTAAAACAGAGGGTTGAGATGAAAAAGGACTAGATAGGCATAATGTCTGCGTATTTATAGGGAAGTTAATCGTGCTAGAGGTGAAGTGCGCAATGTTGTTTTCCTATGGAGTTATTGACGCGAGGTGATGTTTCTGCTGGCCTTCACCGTCCAAGTTTGGTTACCATGCCAACAATGGAAGACAGAACGAGCCTCAGGACCCACGATCTATGAGTATGGAGATTTCCACCACCATCCCGTGCTTTTTTTCCGTGGCAAATCGTACGTCTCGGACCAAACCTTCTTCTCTACTAGTACGAGAGCCGGTCGTTGAAGTTAACTATCAATGGGAAGCCGATTTTGCAAGCAACTATAGATTGATTCTATTGTCACTTGTCACAAGCAAGGGAGAAAAGTTTCAAAGTCCATAGTTAGGTTAACAGACGGGTTGAATTCTATTATGCACATGTTTTACGTTCAAAATATGAAGATTTATTAAACATTATTCCCAAAAGAGAAAAGTTCCTATAAAATTGCTAAGTAGGTGGCTAGAGGTACTATCCGAATTCTTTCAAGATAGTATCCTAATTATTATAACTACTAAGTCGATAGTTCTTAACTAAGCTCTAAGCAACTAGTTCTAATATCTAGCACTTCTTAATAATATTTTAATACGCTTTATAAATATGCTTAAAGAGTAATTTAAGGTATATATAATCGTAATCAGCAGTCGAGTAACTAGATTATATATTAGTATATATAGTTAATTAATAATCTCTAAGTTCAATCTATTGCATATTATCTTCTTAATCTTTAGCCTAATAAGCAGACTAACCCCAACACTTAGACTAGGTATTAAACCGTCTTTTTTCTTATTATAACCCTCTACTTAGATTACCTATCGCCGGGCAAACTAGAGGTCTTTTTTAAGCGCCGCTAAGGCTATTAATAGAGTCTCTAAATTATTATCTAGAAATATATATTTTACGTATTCTTTATAGGCTTTATTATTATTATTTTCACTATTTCCGCAAGCTTGCATGCTATTAATCCGCTGCTTAGTTGCTTAATAGTAAAACTTATTATAGCCTTCAAGGGTTCGGTATTTTGCTATAAATTAACGGTATTATTAGAGGTTATTATCCTTTTCTAACTTCCGCAAGAATAAATAATACTTGCAATGTTAAATATAGACTAGGCTATTAATTATATTAAACTACTAAAGAGGCTTGCGCGATTAATTTGCGAAGAGGCTATAAGCTTTTAATATATCTTAATGCTTAGCAAGGAAATCTATAAGGTTTATATAGGGAAATAAGCTTATAACTATCTTTATAGAAGCACGCTTGCCTATCTTTCGTTTAGCACGCTCCTAGCGCTTCTTATACTTCTTATAAGTATAGCGCTAGCATAAAGGAATAGCAAGGTTAGCTTTAGAGTTAGAACCCTAGTTATTAAAAGGACTAGACTCTTTATCTATAGCTTATTTATCTTTAACTCTTTTATATAGACTAAATACCTTGCTTTCTCTAGTAATAGCGCTCTTGCTTATAGTTCCTTTAACAAGTCCTAAAGGTGGAATACTAGAGCGCTTAGAGTAGCCCTAAATAGTTATAGTATAAGGGTCTTTAACCTTGATCGCAATATCGTCTTATACGCTTACTAGTTTACTATAAAGATAAAAAGCATCCGAAAACTTAATAAAGTTATAGTTTAGACTAACTATTATATAACGACTATTAACGCGAACAAGTAAGAGATAATACCTATTATAATACCCGCTTGATAAATACTATACAATAACTTAGTTATAGTAGTTATTTAGGGATATTAGCGTTAATAGAAGCATTCTTTTCGAACTTAACGTTTAAATAAGAGGATGTTGCCTTAGGTTTTTAAACTCCACTTCTAGCGGCGGGCTTCTACTTATAGCATTAGCAACTTGTTAATCCTGAAGCTTGCCGCCCCTTTCGTTTAAAAAATTATAAGCATAGACTATCTAATCGACTAACGCCGTAGGTACCTGGGCACTTTTATTAAAAGTTGTTATTTAACACCTAGCCACTTCGTCCTCTTCACTTAGAATCTAGGGAGCTAGCACTTCTTTAACCTCTCTAGTTTCGCGTTATAGTAAAGTAAGTTATTTATAATAATAATATAATAGTTTCCTAATATTCGTTCCCCCTAGAGATCTAGACTATAGTCTTCTAGATAATATCTAAAGAATCCTACTTTCTACTAAGAAACGACTTTAAAAATGTGCGACTTATATATAAAATCTTTAAAGAACTTATAACTCTTTTCCTCTACTTACTGCCTTGCATAATTTACGCTTTATTATCGAGCTCGCTAGCTATATTTATAGCTATATCGCGTTATCCTATTTTTAGTAAGTTTATTATAGAAGTTATCTTTATTTATAACTAGTATTACTTTATTAGAATACTTCTAGAGTATAAAGAAGCATTATATATAGCAAATCTATATAGATTCGATAAACCGAAATCTAAAAAGGAGAATCTAGCTCTAAATATAGCGTTTTCTTAATATAGTTAGTATTATAACGACTAGGCCGCGATAGAAAACTCTAGCAAAGTCTTAGCTTATCTTTGCTTCGCTTTAATGCAAATACTAAATATTAAGATAATTATAATCTTGCTTAACTTTAATAATAAGCTAGACAATAAGCTAGATAATAAGCTAGATAATAAGCTAGATAGTTACTACTATTCGAAATACTTCCTAGAACTTAATCTAGTATATAACGAAGCATTCCTCTTTATAGTATGCGTTTTATCCTTTATAAATGCAAAGATTCAAGAACTTAATATTAAAAGCGATAATAATTATTGCGGAGAGGGTATAAATAAAGCGCTGTTTCGAGGAATATTATATCTAAATTTAAGCTACTACTATAATGCCTTTCGCGGCCTTTATAATATTAAGATTATTATTAACGGAAATAGCGTTAATAGCTAGATAATAGGAAATTTAGCTAAGATTTTATTAGGGGCAATAGCTTTAGAAAGGTTATATATATACTACTATAATAGAATATTTTATATATCTATAAAATATATTCTAGGCATTATAGTATAGAGTCGTTTAACCTCTCTAGATTTCTACTTTGCGATTTTAGATTAAAGAGATTTCCTAGATTTCCTAAGAAGATACTTTAGCACTTTAAAGAATATTAACCTCTTTTATATTAGCCTTATAAATAGTTCGTGGAAAATCCTTTTAGAAGGGATAAAATCTTCCTTTTCCCTTTAATATATTTCGATTAACTATCTTTTTAAAGAAAAGAGCAATAAGGAGATTTACTTAAATAAATATATATTAAATAATTATCTTCTTAGCGATAGACCTTACCCGCTCTTAGAATAGTCTCTTCTAAACTTATAGTCCCTAGCGGCAGCGCTGCCTTTTTTTGCTATAACCTTAATATATTAACAAAACGGCAGGTATGCTTTTACTTAGCCTTAGGGTAATTGAAGTAGAAATGGGGAAGATAATATAGTGTCTAGGAGATTATATTTATAAAGTATTTCTTTATAGTAAGATTAAGAATATAAATCAAAAATCAAATTATTAACTATATGCTCTTTACTATAATATTACACGCCTTTATGCAGTAATAAATAAGTAGCGGTGTCTAGCCGAGTTATATTATATTTATAATAATAAAAGGGGTAACTTACAGCGTTAGCGGAAAAATTAAAGAAGTGGTCTGTGCTTATAGACTAAGAGTGAAGTATTCTAATTGAGTTAAGCACGAAGCTCCTATATAAGTGAATATCCTAACTACTTATCTAAAACCTTCGTGTTCTTGATTACTATAATCTAAGGTGATCTGTCTAATCAGATCACTCTTATGCGCAGTGATCCTGGGAACACCTTGCCAAGCCGTGATTGTCACGTGACTAATATAATGGTAGGAGTACACTTATATATCTCCACTAATAGTTACGCGGCTCCCGCTTTGTTCCTCATAGCCTCAAGGCCCAGTTGGCCCTAAGGCTAACGCTCCCAAGAGCCTGATAGCTCTCGAGGCCCTGGGGTTCCTGAGAACTATTTATAACAAGTAGCGTCTTTAAAACGATCGATAGCATAATCAACCATAGTATTTTCTCTATTACTAAGTGGTTTCCTTAAAGGAAAATAGTTGAAGAAAGTGACATTTTAGTAACAACTTCATAGACTTGCTAGGAAAGAATTTATAATTTTAAAACTATAAGTTCGTCTCGTGATAGGGTGCGTTTCGCTACGCATAGACAAACGTTAGCGGAGGGTCTTATATCGCTATATAACTAAATTAAACAGGATATGCCAAAACTCGATGCGACGAGTATATAGCGCTTATAAAAGCGTATATAGAAACGCCTCCTCGAGTTTCTCTTAAACCTTCAGCTATTTCTAATAAGACAAAATAGCTATATTGTTATAATACAAACTCGATAGACTAACTAGGAGCTACGGGGTCAACGCTAAAAATAGACGAGGTGGTCTGTGCTTACAATTTCTTTAGGTAAAGAGGATAAAGCCGATTTTGCAAGTAACTATAGAATATAATAATTGTTATTAGCGTGGTACTATTGATTGCTTAGTCACCACCTTAATTACCATCTGTAATTAAAAGGCAATTAACTAATCATAATTAAGTAACAACGTCTACTATAGCCGATTAACTTGCTTACTTATGCGTTTTATAATAATAAATAAGCGGTTTTGTTAGCTAAAAGTAACTAAGCTAGTCTATGCTTATAACTTTTATTAAGCGAAAATTCGCGAAGCCCGATTTTACAACCGACTAAAACCCGGAATACGCTGCCTAGTAGCGCAAACTTCGAAAGTGGTAACAAGGCTATAGCCGTGTATAATAGGTAATATCTATTAGCTATAAGGAGGGGCGCCAAAATAGCCTCCTATTGCCTTATATAATAGATAACGTTCAAAATAGGTTCTTAAAGCGAATAATTATAGTTTGCCTTATCTATTTTCGGCACTATAATACTATTTCTATAAACATGCGGTAATCACGAAAAGATTTAAGATAAGTAGGAAATTAATATTCGACTATATATCTTATTATCTCTATTATAGAGAAATAGTATGCCCCTTAAAGACTAAAAATTCGGCTATATATATATTTGCCTTAATACTAATTATATCTAACTCTCGTATCTTATAACTTAATAGCGGATGCTATAATAAAGTCGCTATTAAAGATGCTTGTTTTTCTACCTTCTTTAACTTCTTAAGAGAATATGCAGATTATATAACTAGAAGAAACTTAGCTACTTTAGTATTACGCAGCTAACGTCTAAAATCGCAGGCTTTAATAAGCCTATTATATCTAGCGGTTTTATTTATTAATTCTATCGTTATATAACTAACGCCTTTAATATCCGCAAAAGAGCTACGCTTCGAGTTCAAGTCGCTATAGCATTCTAGCCCTACTATTAAGTGTTAATAAATTTCAACCGAACAAGCTAATAACCCACTTATTCTAATTAATCCCTTAATAGTAATAAGAATATTCTTGCATATTAATGCACTATGCTTTAAGCCAAGCAAGTGCAAGTATATAAGACTATTAAGGACCTATTTCCTTTTTATTAAGACTTATTAGATAGCCTAGATTAAACTTACTTATCGAAGTATAATTATAAGATATAATTCGGTGGGGTAGTGTTTAATTAGGGCATAGTAATTAAGAGTAATAGTTAACTTCTTTCCTCTAGTGATTTTATATTCGAAAATAGCAAATAAAGATCCTTTAAAGCTAAAGCATTCTAGAAAGACTAAAAGGTTCAGTAAATTCTCGTTCTAGATCTTTCGTAATATATTAATTTTCTAGTCTATATCTAGGCCCAAGAACTCTTATACTACGACAAAGAGCCTATCTTTTCAACTTGCAATAGTAACTAAATCCTTAAGCAATAAGGTAAATCTCTTTATAAGGCTTCCTTATAAAGACGAATACTAGGTCCTTATATTGCTACTTATACTAGCTTTAGACCGTATTGCTCGCGGAATAAACTTATTAAGACTTTATTCTACTTCCTTATAGCCCTTATTATATATATAGATCTCTAGCAGCGCCGCCTTAAGTTTCTTCTTTAACTTATTTAAATTATTATCAGATACTATAAGGGGGGAGTCTTATTAGCTTAACTTATCGTTCGACTTAAGAGTATATCCTCGAAATAATAGTAGCCTAAACTAGGTACCTCTTCTTTGTAAATCTATATTAAGGGCGTGTTAGCATGCTATACGAAATTAGATAAGATTTATTTTATCTTAATAAGCTATACAAAATCTAAAAGTAGTACCTTAGCTATTTTATGCTACTATTAGTGCAGAAACTAGCATCGAAGGGTATATAAGATATAATTATGCCCAAATCCTAGGAGCAAGACTTAAGCATATTAATATATAGTAGGCATAAGCAAATGCAGAAGATTCGAGACTTAATATAAAGCGGAGACTTATCTATAAAGGTTCTGCCCTTATTAGGTTTAAATATCTTAAATAGAATAAGTATATAAAACGAAACAAGGCAAAGCGATAACTTAACTAGGAGTATATAAAACGCGTTAAATAGATCTTTCGCAAGGCAGGATATTATCCTTTAAAGAGGATATACTATATACTTGCTATTATTAGTTAGTAATAACTCGATGCTACTTTAAAGGATACCCGACGGAGAGGTAGATAAAAAGCGGACGCCTTGCTAAGTAATTATGCTACTATTAATACCCCGGATAGATACCCTAAGCTTGAATTTCCTAGTAGTATTAAGTGCTTGCATAAGCTTTATAGGATCTAAGCTAGGAAAGAGTAGCTTTAACTTACTAAGAAGTAGTAGATTATTAATTTATACCTTTTAGGTATTAGCTACAAGTTAAGTATAATACTAAATAAGGAGTATTTTAACAAAGAAAACCCTTATAATAGTAAAATCTATCGCAAGATCCGCGAATACCACTTTCTTCTTAATAAGGCTAATAGCTAGATTTCGCCCGCTACTTGCGTTAGCTTTAAGATGCTTTAATAGGCTTATTTTAATAAAAGTAGAGAAAAGAAGCTTTATACCCTCTTCGGGAAATATAAGTAAACCCGTAAGCTTATAGCTAGTTTCGATGCCCTAAGCAAAATTCTAAGCCTCTTTAATGCTAGCATAATAGTTATTACCCTAAACAAAGTAATAGCAACGAAATGCTACAAAGTTAGGATTACTTTAAAGCATGGCCGTTTTATTTTGCTTATATGCTTGCATATAGGAAATATGCCATTATAATAAGGAATATATTCTCAAGACTTAGGTTAGTTTTATAAAGGGGATTAGAAATAGATTATAAAGGATAGATAAGACTACTATAAAGACTACTAAACTAAGAGCATTAAGAGTATTTACCTTAGATGCTTAATTTTTGCAAAAACAAGTTCTTAAAGGTGCTATTTTTAGTAGCTTTAATTGCTAAGAACGCGTAATAATATAGAAGAATATTCTTGCGTTTAAAGGAATTATATCCTCCCTATCGAAATTCTTTTAAGATATTCACTTACTTTAAGCCTATATAAATAGCATTAAGTAGCTAGTTACTATTTTCCCTAACTAAACCGTCTTTATAGCGTTAGGGAAAGCGTATACTTAGAGAGAGACTTAGATAGTCTAGACATTTATTATAACTTTCTAATCTAAAACTAGAAGTCGCTTATATTATATAAGACTTGCATATCTAGGATTATTTGCTATTACGATAAAAGACTATAGGGACCTGCTTAAGGCACCTAGGGAAAAGACTTTAAAAGAGATGCCGAGAGCTTAAGCTAATCGCGAAGTCCTTTAGCGGTTTGCTTCTTTCGCTTACTTATTAAGCTTTAATTCTCTTAAGATTAAGATATTAAAAGGGGATTTAGGATACCCCTTACTAATAGACATTCTAAATATAATTCCTATTACTATAATAACTAGTCTAGGAGAGGATATTAAGCGAAGGTATAAGCTTCTACGTATAGATATATTTAAAGGAGATAAGGTTTATTTATACTTAGATAACTTATATTAAGAGAAGGATAAGACTAGCGAAGGAATTACTTCCTTTTTCGTCCTTAAGTCTTAGTTCCTTGCCTTTTTTAGTCCGTGGCTAGGACTAGCTTTAAGTATAAAGAGTCCCTATCCTCTACTACTAACTTATTGCTAATATATAAATAAGGAAGATATAAGTATAAAAGAAGCACGACTAAGGATCCCAAATTAGCAAGAGGTAAAGCAAGAGGAACTATTCTTATAAAAGCAAAAGCTAGAGAGATTAAATATAGATAAGCAATTGCAAGAAACAAAGCCCTAGATAGAAGCTAGTGGAATAGTCTAAAACAAAGATATACTCTTTAATAAGTCTTAATCCGAAGTGCCTATATCTTGCCTACTAATAAACCCCTTTAGTCCTAATAGAGCCTATAATATAAAGAGATACTAGAGAAGCCGGTTATACTATTATAATACGCTTTATAGAACTTAATAGTAATAAAAGCGAAATACTAAATCTCTTACTAGAATATGCAAGAAATAAGTAAATAATATATATTAATTATAGTAATCCGACTTCGCTTATTGCATAGCAAGTCAATATCTTTCTAAGCATAAGCAAGAGGACTTATAATAGATATAAAAAGTATATACCGCTAAAGGATTATTATAATATAGTAACTAAAGAAGATAATAAAAATATATTATTTTTAATTCTAGATATAGAGTCCTAAGCGAATAGGCAAAGCTATAAAGTAGTAGAGGAGGGGAGCTACGGATTACTTAAAGAATATCTGCAAGAACTATAAGGAATAGTAATCCTAGAAGATAAAGGCAATCCTTTATAATAAATAGAGAAGGATAATAGTTTAAAAGATTAGGGAATCGAGGGCTTACTAGATTTAGAGCAAGATAACGCTACTAATGCTTAAATCCTCGATAGAAATAATACTATAATCTATTTAAAGAGAAGAGTTAAAGATTTGTATAACGTTTCGAAGCTAGCTAAAGCCTAGGAATAAGTAGAAATGGAATTAATAGATATACTAATTAGCGACTTATAAGATATAGTTATATAAAGATTAAGATTAATTTAGCAATAAGCGCACTTAAAGCCTTATAATAAGAACCTCTATACACTAGATTACGGCGACTATTATAAGGTAGCTATAGAAGCTAATAATTATACCTTATATTTAATAGCGCTATCTCCGCAAACTAAGAAAGAAAAAGCTATAGAATATACTTAGATGCCCTTACCTCTACTACTTATAGGAGTCTTTAAATTTCAAGAGAAGCTTAGCATAAGAGGGGCTTATACGACTTTGTAAGCATAGGATTATATAAGCTTTAAAAGCTTTGAATTTATTAGCTTTGCATTTATTCTCCCGCCTAACACTTGCTCGCCTTTAGATATTTATAAGAATAAGATTAGGGAGAAACGTTATAAGAATTTCTAAGAAGAATTAAGCCAAATTAAGAAGGGCTAATAACTTACTAAGGATTAATCTAATAAATTAAGCCGAATTAGGAAAAGATAATAACCTACTAAGGACTAACTTAAAGAATCTAGCCTATATCGCAAACTTATTAAACTATGCAATTATAGAATAGGGATAACTCCGGATTGCAAGATAATAGATAAAGATAGCGAAGAGGATATTTTATAATAATAATGCTAATCTTAAGCCTATACTTATATAGTAAATATACTTCGTTTGCTCTCTAAAGCTATCTTTAGCGGGATTAACCTTTTAATACTAGGAAGAATCGCTCTATAGAAGTATTTAAATTAAGAGTTAGGATAAAGATAAATTTAAAGCGGACTAGGCTTAGAAGTAGCTAGTTATATAGAAAGGATACTAATATTGTAGGCTGAATAGCTAAGAAAGCACTAGTTTAGTGATAGACCCTATAAAGTCTTTAAAAAACCCAATTTATACATCTTTGCCAATATAATATACTATTTGTTAGCGGTCCCGTACATCTAATCCTTAGGAGGAAGGGTTACGCTAGGGATATTCGCGAGATTTATATTCTAGGTTATAGGCCGTCTTACCACCAAGAAAGCATTCTGATTAGTCTAGGCTAGAGAGGTAACAATTCAATTAGAAGTAAGTGCGGTTCTAAAGCCAAGACTATCACTACTATAAGATCAACCTCTAAAACGCTATAGTCGGCTTTAAACTTAATACTCGGGATACGTAGATCTAAATCTTTATAAGCAAGAACTCGCGGCTAAGTTAAGAAACATAGCATGCTTACCTTAGATACTTTTTATTATTAGGCAAGCAGTAGAGTTGCTACTTTTAACTCTAATATCTATTTTCCTAGTTATACTACTTAGTACAATATCCTTTGCTATATATCTAAAAGAAGCTTATTTATATTAAGATTAGCGTCGCAAGCTATGTTGATAATCGCTTGCTCTCTGCTAATAAGGTAATAGGAGGAAGTGGGATTATAAGTAAAAGGTTCGTTACTTTAAGTTATGTTTAGAACTATTAATTATATTAGATAAGCTATGCAAGGAAAGTCGTTTATAAATAGTACCTTTTATTCCTCTTTATTAAGAATTAGCCATTTATCGTATATAGATATAAAACTATATAAAGACTTATATAAACCTAGGCTAAGGTGCAATTGAATTATAGCTATTTTAGAAAGCAAGCTCGGCTAAATATTGTTTAGTATTAGTATAGAATAAACTTTATCTAAGGTCTAGTTATATAAATCCACTTGTATCGGTTTATTACTTAAGTAGATCTACTAGTCGCTTAGGACTAAAGGAGTAAGTTTAGGATAGTTAAAAGATAATCCTAACCTATTATCTTTTTAAAGGTATTATTACCTTTGCTTACTATATTGCTAGAAGAGATAATCCTAACTTATTATCTTCTTAAAGATATTACTACCTTTACTTATTATATTGCTAGAAGAGATAATGCTAAAGTAATAGAGTTTAAGACTATAAGAGACTAAGGTAGGTACTGCTTTACTTAATCTAGAGCAGCTTTTCTTATACCTATCTTCTATCCGACTTAAAATTAGTTTATTTTCTAAAGATAAAGTCTTCTCGATTACCTTAAGCTTATTTGTAGCTTTTAATATAATATGCGTTATCGAACTTATTGCCTACGAGATTTATAGCGCAGTAATTCGCGCGTATGCCTTTTACTTAAATACAGGAGACCCTCTCGCCTATACCTATATAACATATATATAAAGACCGATTATCGCCCTTGCAAAGGCCGTTCGCTTTATAAGTATATAGAATAGCTCTCTTTCCCGCTACTTTAACTTTACTAATAAAGCTATTAATCTAATATCTCCTTCTTTTAGACTTTATCCGTGGCTTTAACTGCAATATTATAGCTACTAACTCCGAAATCTATACTATCTAGCATGCTGCTTAAGAGTTTATGCCTCTAATACTAATAATCTCGAATTTGCGCGAGCGAGTATTAATAGTATATAAATCTCTGCTACTACTACTATCTTAAAGGAACGAAAACCGACTAATATAGACGCCGATATAAATATGCTTAATAAAGATGCTTTAAAGCTTGGAATTAGTGCTCTACGAATAGGAACTATTATTATAGAATTATATTCTAACGCTAAAGAAGCTAAAGCTAGTAGTGCAGAAGCTTAAATAAAAGCGTTAAAGGGCTACTATAATGCTAAGAATATTTGTATAGAGGGTACTTGCTACTAGTGCTAGATAAGGGCGGTCTATTGTTTGCAGATGCAAGGCCTATAAGCTAAGGAAGCTTTAAATAACAAGTTAGGCTATTTGGGATTCTTACCCTTATAGCAATAAAGTTAACAATTTAACTGCGGCAATAGAGTTACTAAAGTAAAGTAGCAATACGGGAGATTATTAATTTCTATTATATATATTTATATACTATTTGAAATAAATTATATTAATTCGTAATTCTATAAATAAGAAATAATAGATTTTCGACGTGATTTTAGAGATTCTTTATAGTTTAACTAAGGGGTTCTATTTTAGGGACTTGCTAGTTAAGATAAACTTATAGCTAATAGCTTAATATCTGCGTTGCTAAGCGAACCCGTTAAACTAGCTTGCACGATAACATTGCCTTGCTTAAGAAAACGTGCTATAATATATTAGGACTAGGTTAAAGACGCTATATAGAGTTACTTATATTTATAAATAGCGCTAAAGAGTCTAAAGCTAGAATTATCGAGAACTCGAGGGCTTCCTAGGACTAGCCTTTTTCACTCGATATGCTATGCAATATAAGGACTTCTATTATCCTAGCTAAGAAGGCCAAATTATACTTATAGTCTGTAGTATAATTCTCTTGCAGGCTTTCGTAATACATATTAGGCACTAAATAGTTAGCTACGATTATTATTAGGGTAAAGTAGTCTACCCAGTTTAATATCGCCCTAAAGTAATAGCTTTACGCTATTGATATAAAGTTCGCAAGTTAGCAAAGTATTTAAAAAGTAAGTTATCGCTTTAATAACTTGCATAGTCTAAGTAAATTTTTAGGATACGCGGCTAATAAAGGGTTAGTTACCTTTATAATAATAGTTGCTATCTCTTACTCCTCTAGGATTAACCTCTTAAATTTAAGATTAAATAGAGAGATGTCTAGATGCTCGCCTATAATGCATAAGTTGCTATCATAGAAATATATATTAAGAATATCGGCGATATTAGGATACTAAACCTAGGCTAATATCTTAAGCATCTATAATAGTGTTAGTAAGAACGACTTACGGATAATAGCAAGGTAAAGACGATTCTTCCGATAGTAAACGAGCATGCCTTAGTTTAATCGCAGCTCCTATATAAATATATAGTTATCTTTTAGGCTCTTAAAGTCGATCCGCAATAACCGTCTTACTTTTAGTAGCCTAGTAGTTGCTGCTAATATTAATATAATAGCCTAAGCACCGCTAAAGTAGAATAGTTTTATCCTTCTTAAAGGTAGCCGGCTATAGGGATCTATAATAGAGAGAGTTAAAGGAGAATAACGGGTAAACTAAGGGGAGGATATTATCTATTTAAACGCTATCTAAAATATATTAGCGTTTCCTATTAAAGGGTCTAGTTTTAGCTTTATAAATAGTATAGAGTTAGATCAAGCTCCTCGTTAGCTAGTCTCTAGTATAAATTGCACTTAAAAAAGTAAACTTTATCAGACTTTCACTATGGATTTAAAGCCTAAGTTAGCAAGCTAGACTACATCTAAGATAGACTAGGAATCTCCTATTCTAAAGAATCTAGGTTCTACGATAAACTAGGAATCTTACTAAATTCTATTACTAAACTATCGCTTAATATTAAGCATATATAGCAACAATAGGTCTATTATAACTTACTTTATCTATAAAATTTCGGAGAAGATAAGGATATAAGAATATAAGACGATTGCTTCGTTTATAAGAGAAAATTAGGCGCTTAAGGAGAAACTTATATATTATTGGAAATTATAGGATAAGGCAATTACTATAGCGAATAAAGTTATATAGGCAATTATAACTATTAAAGAGAGTCTTATTATAGTTAATATAAAAGTGGCAAGTGCAAAGAAAGACTAGTTAGCATTCTAGGGGATCTATAAAGAGTTTCTAGGAGAGCATTAACCCTAGATCTAAGAACTATCGTTTGCTAAGAACTCGAACCTATTATAATCAAGATATTGCTCTAAGTATAACTCTAGAGCTTATAACGCTAGCGGAGCGTAAAGGGGTTACAAAGGGTTTAATAAAGCAACAAAAGGTGCTAGAAGCTAAGTAATATTTAGTCCTTAGTATATTTTCTAAGCATTAAAAAATATCGGTAGTTAAGACGCTTATTAGCTAAGCTAGGGAAGGTTAGAGCCTTGCGGTTAAGATAAAGCTTTAGTTAATAGCTATAATGCTATTTCTAGAACACCCTTGCTAATAACCTTAAACCTTTTTATAGTATTAACTATTATTGCAATACCCTTATCGACTATCCTAGATTAAACTATTAAAAAGAAGATCTTTTATAATAAAGACGAGAGCGGTACTTCTTAATTTATTCTGCCTTATACTTAAAATTAGTTAATCTTTATAGTAAGTTAAAATGCTTATATAGTTTGCAAAGCATTAATAGCTATATATATCTTATCTTAACGTTTCTTTACGTTATCTAGGGCTTAAGAAAGTATCGCGAAGTTAATAGGATTTTGCATAGGAGGCTATCGGTATAGCTAGGGCTAAGACTAAGATAGAGAGAGACGCTATAGTATTAAGCGCTAAACTTAGTTAATAAGATGCTAAGGATTGCCCTGCTAGTTCCTAGACTCTTACTGCTTATATATACGAATAAAAGTCGCGAGGTTAGGGCTCTTGCTTATAGTTAATATATTATCTAAAAGAAAGAGGTATTAAGGAGGGAAAAGGCTCTTTATTGCATAGCGCTGCTTTCTACTTTATACGATATTCTATTCTAATCCCTTGAATTATAGGGAGTATATATAGCCTAATCTCTTTATCTCTTAATTAAGAGTAGTTCTATCCTAGGGGATATATATATAGATTATTTTCAACTTTAGAGAGCAGTTGCTAGGAGCCAAATATATGCAGACGCTAAAAGTTGGGGTTACCCTACCCCTTATATACCTAAAACCGGAACTAGCAGCCGCTAGCCATTTATAAGCAATAAGCGCCTTGATATTAAGTTTCCTATAAGCGATTTCTATTAACAATTCCAAATTCTAGTTATCGTTAATAAGGGAGCTAGAACCTCCTCTTATACTAAAGAAACATCTAAATATAGACGCGTCCTTATAGCTATAAAGGTCTTTGCCTAGGTATAGAAGCTAGAACTTCCTCTATACTATAGAAGAACCCAATTATTAAAGTTGCAATATCTTTATCTAGATATAGGAGCTAGAATGCCCTTTACACTATAGAAGAACCTAATTATAGACACTTTATTAAAGTCGCAAATGCCTTTATATAGATAGAGATGCTTACGTTTATACCCTCTAGGCTAGCGATGCCTCCTTTCGCGACTTACGAAAACAATAACTTGCACTATTTAAGTTTTATATAAGACCCTTAATACCGTTTAACGATTATCACTACTTATAACATATTACTATACTATCAATCAATTATATCCTTACTAGAAGAACCTACTATAATAGACGCAGTTAGCGGCATACGCTAGTCCACGCTAAGACTAGAGGTTAGAGTCTTTGCTAAGATCCTATATTATAAAAATCGAACTAACTTACTTAGGATTCCGGCGCGCAAGCTACAGAGCTTTTAGCGCCTTACCGGATTAAACTCTTAAGAGCAGAGAACGTTAATCTATATATCTAACTCGACAAAGCCAATATATAACTTTTCTATTCTCGAATCGGCTACTAGTCTAAGGTATAGGGTCGTTAATCCGAAGCGCAGATTCGTTATATCTTATAAGAAGGCCTTAACGCTATATAGAAGATATACTTTTAGCTTGCAACAAGCTATAAATCTAGACTTAGCAAATATAATAGTAAAAGAGTTAAACTTCTAGAGGATATTCGAAGTATTAAGGGGCTTGCCGCAAGCTAAAAGCAGTTAATCGAGATATACGAGGCCCGAGATCGATAGCAGTAGCAACTTATATATTATCTTATCAAGGGTAGCCTGCTACTATCCTAATATAATAATTATAACTACTTCTCCGAATACTTAACCTACTAACTACCCCGCAGCTAAGAGTTTAATATAGACCTTACCCGCCTTTATACGCTATATAACCTCGATTATAGCATTGGATCCCTACTCGAGCTATATAATATAGATACGGCTATATCTATACTTATCGCTAAGTTTAAGAATCAAGCGCTTATCTTACCTTTCTAATCTACGCCGCATCTAATACCTATTAAGCATAATATTCTAGAGCTTAATTATACTAAGAGTAGCGGAAATAAAAGGGGGCTAGAGGATAATAAAGCAAAATCTAACCAAAAGCGCAAAACGAAGTAACTGCTATATTAAAGGGTAGATATAGCTCCCAGTTATTAAGGTATATAACTTTTATTAGTATAGTTTTATAGTTTCGTAATGCATTAAGTATATAGCAATTTAAGTCTTCTTAATTTTCTTATAGCAAGTAACTATTATACTAGCAAGTAAAGATAAAGATAGTTGGCCACGATGTATAGTAACTAGTAGCTATGCGTAAGTAGAATATGCTTTAAGTTATATATAGAGGTAGCCAATTCTAGTAGCCCCCTTCCCTCTACCTTCCTCCCTATAATAATATTAAGTCCTCCCTTTTTGTATCTTAATATCTATAACTATAGTATCCGGAATTTTAATACCCTATATATAGTCTACTATAGACTTTAATCGTTATGCTAGTTATCCTCGACGACTTAACTTACGCGCTAAGCCTTTCTTAAACGGACTACCTCTACTAAGCCTAATTAATAGGATTATTAGCCTTTACTATAGCTTGACTATAGCAATAAAAGCAACCCCTTAACGACTATAGGCGTCGAAGCAGTTCCTAATTCCTAGCTTACTAAAGAGGATTGAATAGCTATAGAAGCAGAATAGTAGCCTTAATCATAAGATAGCATACTACTAAGAGATAAAGTAATATAAAAAAGAGTTTAAAGATAAGGTAACATAGGTAAAAGAGGACCTTAAGAAGGCGCTATCTAAGTTGGCTAGGGATTAGTAGCAAGTTAGTAATAAATAGACTTAACTAAGGCAGGAGAGTAGTGCTTATATTTAGAATAATGTTTAATTCATCTAGCAATTAGAAACTTTAAAAGGGTTGGGGTTATGAAGCTAGCAAATTCAATGGTAGGATAATTATTGTTGTGCTATATAGCCCTCGAAATTCACTTAATAAATACGCAATTTAATTTTCTTTAAGTCCCTATATTTCTTATAACTATGCTATAATTATATTACTTAGCATTAATAGTAGCCACCAAGCATTCACTTTCTCTAGACTAGATAAATTATCTAAACTAAAAGTCGACTTAATAGTTTTATAAAAGGGATGCTATATTTTCTAAAACGGTATAAACTAGAAACTATAGGCCTACCTTTCTAAGCCCCATTTTTGGAATTGGATTTGTTTAGAAACGCTATAAGACTAGAAGGATAAGGCCAAGGATATTCCTCCGAAGGTTATTCCTAGCTTTAGAAACATGCAGTATTATAGCAGACAAAGTCGATAGAGAGGGTTATAGATTAGCTAATAAAGGTCCAGAAATAGAGTGGTTTAGGGAGTGGTGTGGACGGCAAGGTTAAGAAACGGCTTTTGCTTAAAGATCTAGAATAGAGTAAAGTAGTTAATAAAGTCCAGAAATAGCTTATTCTCTATAAAGGATCCTTAGAGGTGTAGATAGTTAATAATTAACTCTTGCTTAGAGATCAAGAAATAAAGTAAGTAAGTCAAAGAACCGCTTTTAGTTAGATTCAGAAATAGAGTAGTATAGTAGATAAGCCAAGAAACGGCTGCCGCTTAGACTATAGTCTTGAAATAGAGTAGTGCGAGTAATAAGGTCAAGAAATAGCTTTCGCTTAAATAGAGGTAGAGGATAGAGTTAGAAAATGGCTTATAGTATAAGAGACAAGCGCTTAAAATAGCTATATCTATGCATAGCGTAAGAAGGTTAAAAGATCGCGTATAATTAATATCTAGTAGATAAGGTAAAGAAATAGATCACGATCTCTAAGAACTAAGAAGCGCATTATAAAGAACGTTATAAATAGCGTCTTTATTTTAGTTATAAAAGAATTATAAAGCGCTTGCAATACTATTAATTGCTATCTAAGAAAGATATATAACTATAATTACTATGCTATTAACCCGTTCTTAGATTAAAACGACTAAAGAACGCGAGGAATATAAAAAGCGCTAAGAGAAATTTAGAAAGACGAGCAAGAGCCTCTTTAACAAGACTAGAAAGCTAGCTAAAAACATAGATGCTTAGGTTTGCTTTATCGTCTATAATAGAGCTAGCGATGTCTAGTTATTTAAGTTATTAGGCAATCTTTATTAGCCTCTATCGATTTAAGAATTAATAGTAAGTCAACACTTTATAAGCCCTATTATTCTATCTTCTGACTATGCCGAAAGAATATATACTCTTTAAGTACTTATAAGTTCCTTAGGAAGCAAGCTATCTTTAGTTGCTAGAAAGAGGTAGCTAAAGATAAAAGTAATATAGGCTTACTAGATAATAATATAGAATTAGTCGACAAAAGTGTTCCGATAATTAGTATAATACTTATTAAGAAGGAGGCAGAACTAGATAGCACTATATTAGTTAATTAATTCTATATAAGCAAAGACGCCGTAAACGTATCTAAGGACTAACTAACTAAGGCTATTATTAAGAAATTAGTAGTTAACTCGCTTAGAGAAGTAGATATTATACTACTAGTATAATCTAAGGAGTTAAATAGAACATTAGATAATAATAAGCAGTTAGATAATGCAATAGTTAATATAGCTAAAGAATCCGGGAATCCAAGAGTAGACTCGCCTAAGAAAGATATAGCACTTGACTTAGATATGCTAAACGATACTATATTCGGGTTTAGAGAGTCTAATAATATAACAATCAACGCGATTAAAATAATTGAAAAATCGAAAAGTATAACGATTAATATAGCTATAGACTTGCGTTATATAATAGCCTATAAGGTTGGGGACTTAGACCTTATGCTAGATATGCTTAATAAGATAATAGCAATAGATATGCTAAGCATAGCAAGACTAGATCTAATAACCTTAAAGTATAATATAATAGATTTAGATATCCTAAGAGCGAAAAGCAAGACTTAATAGGATACTAGGGAGGGCGATTCGATAAAAGCAGCTAATATACTCTATACGATAAGCTAGTATTATAACCCTCTATTATCTAAAGGTCTTAGCAGTTGGCAAGTAGTAAATTGGCCGAAGATAAATTTAAAAGAACTGCTTTAAAGCTGGAACTAGGTATTTTAGAATAGATATTACTAGCAAGCAGTATAGCGCGATATAGCCGCGTATATTAGTTTCTAGTAGATGCTATTTTTTCGGCGAAGGACTTGTTCGTTTAAAGGAAGGAGAAAGTATTTAGTAGATTAACTATATAAGTTATATTACCTTTATATAAAAGTATATATCTATTAGCGTTAGTATCGGTATTATACTAAGAATAAACAAATTAAACTATCCTTATCTTCTTATTTTTAAATTATCTACTTCTATCCTCCTTATCGTTATAATATTGCAATTAATATCTAATACTAGTAATGTCTAATTTAGAAATTCCATGCCGCTGCTAAGCCGGAAGGCGTATATACTATATATTGCTATACTACTACTTAGTAGAAACGCAGGGCTTAAATAGATATTTACTAACATTGCAATATCCCTACTTATACTCCTAGTACTTCCTATGTTTTTCTAACGAGTAAGTGGCCTAGCAGTTATAAAAGGCATATAATAGCCTTTAGCAACCCTAAAAAGAATCTAAAAGCTTAAGGTAATTCTTATAACTATAGATCTATTTATATTACTATATCTTGTCTACGCTATTAAACTAAGTAGTTAAGCTAGTATCTACTTTATCTAGCTTATTAACCTATCCTCTAAAACAATCGCATTTATAGCTATAGCCATCGCAATTCTTATAGTATTCCCTTTCTTCCACGTTATCGTTTATATCTTCTCGACTAAACCTTTATTAAATCCGATCTTTATTATATACTTCTATTTTAGGTATAATAGCTTTCCTTTTATAGCAGTTCGATTACTAATACTTCTTAGCTTCTTACTTGCTATCCTCTAGTATAAGCCTATATAAGATAGGGAGCAACGAGTTCTTTTATTCGCGATTATTATAGCCTTTAATCTTCTCAACCTCTTTATCTTCCTCTTTTAGCAATAAATCGGTTATTAGCATAAGGTTCTTATATCGGATATAAAGTAAGGGTATCTTAGGGCGGAAAACCTCGACGAAGCTATAATTGCACTAATAAGCTAAGGCAATAACTAAGTTTATCCTTATTATCTTAGCGCTAGATTTAAACCCTTGCAGAATAAGGTGCGCCGAATTAAAATATTATAGGAGGCGGGTTATAATAACAATGCTATTAATCCTTCTAGAGGGCTAGTTAATAATTAGATTGCTTTTAAGGGTTGCATTATTAAATAAAGGCCTAGCTAGCAAGCTTCTAACCGGGGATTCCACTAGAGGCTAGATAGTAGTAAGGCTAAGGAGAGCTTTGCTAGCGTTAGGGCGTCGCAACGGTCTAAAGGCGTCGGATAAAATGCAAGAATAGTATAACTAATATACTAGGAGATAAAGGAAGTAGATTTAGAGCTATATAGTTACTAGAGATAAACTAGATTCTTTATCGATTTTAAGATCAAAGATTTACCTTCGCTACTCTTACTAGCAGATATTACCTTTAGTAATATATACCCCGCCTTAAGGATGCCTAAGACCCTCCCGCTATTAATAGTAACGGAATACGAACGAAATCAGATTTAAGGTAATATTATTAGAGTTTATTATTTTTTTATCCTTTCTTTTTTATTATATCTAAATCTAAATTTATAAGCTATCTAATCTAAAGAGCTAACTAATAATATTATTTGCTGCTCTTATTTTATATTCTATAACTTTAAAGGCTCTAGTAGCTAGGCTTCGTCCAAAATGCTACTAGTAGTAGTACTCGCTCTAATAGCTAATATAAAGAAAGTAATCTATCTTTAAAGTCTTTAGCTAGAAGCTCTATATACGCAGGATATGCTAGCGATAAAGGAAGTTCTACTATAGTGCTCTCGAAAGATCGCTTATGCCAATATATATAAGCATAATAGTAATAGTAGATCTTATAAATTATAATTTCTAAGTTAAGGGGAAGCTGCTCCTTCTACCTTTCTTTCTCGATGCACCTTTAGCATATACCTTAAAGTAAAGGAAGCTTTTCGGGAGAATGTTTTAAATAGTATATAAAAGACCTTAATCTGCTATAAGCGATGCATCTATATCTTAATAGCTTTATGCTACGCGTAGACCTCCTCCTCCCTATTATATCTTAATCTTCTTGCTTTTCTGCTAGTAATAATTTTAATATTGCCTTAACGGTTTCTATAGTCGGTGCAGTTATAATAGATTTATCGTTAAATATAAAAAGGTAAGTGCTATAATTAGCTTTAGCTTACAAGTAGCTTCCCCGCATAGCCACGGATAACTAGCCTAAAGGTAGCTATATCGAGGAACGAATAAAAGCTGCCTCCCTAGGGGTTATAAGCAAAATTGCTAAGCTTCCTTTAATTTAAGTTTAGTTTTAATTTATTTGTTTTATTTATTTTATTTTTTATTGCTTTTAATATTTTATTAATATGCGGTATTGCAAGTATACGCAATAGCTTAGCTTAGCTATAAACGATAGTAACGTTCTATTTTAGAACACTAATAGACTCTAGACACTTCTAGAAGACTTTCTAGATCTAGATAAACAAAGCCTAAGTCTCTTTATGTTTATTAGAAACAGATCTAAGGCAATAGCTATTAAAAAGTTGGCTAAAACCTTCTCTCTGCCGCCAAGATATAGCTATAATTTAAGTTGCTAATCCTAGAATAACGATAAGTTAAGCTAGAAAAGTTAAACGAAGTTAAATAGTAAACGAGTATATAAAGAGATATACCTCTATATCTATCTACTAAGCACCTTTAGTAGTAGGCTTATGCTACTTGCTAAAGGAGACTTACTTAACCTTAATAAACCTAAAGTGCTAGCGATTAAGAAGTGCTACGAGATAGCGAGCAGATTAATAAACGCGAGGATGCTAACTACTCTAACATTATTTAAATCTGCTAATAAGATCTATTTTAAGCTTCTCTCGCTATTTACTAATATCTTCTACTTCTTCGCAGATAATATTAGGAAGCTAAGGCCGATTATGCAACGTTTAGCCCTTTAGCTTAACTTGGGTTAACCCTTAACTTTGCCTAAATCTATACGCCTTAAAGTCGTAATTATAATCGAATAAGATATAGATAACTATTATAACGATAAGTTAGCCTTAAGGAACTTTAAGCAGATACTAAGCGAGGAGATAACTATAAACGTCTTAGAACAATTCTTAGATATTTGAATTCTTAGTTTAAAGGCTTATAGCAAGAACCTTTTAAACAAATCGCGCTACCGAGAGCTATTTAAGCATTTACTAAATTTCTTTAATTAAGTAAGAGAAGCTAAGATTAGGACGCAAACCCTCTTCTTAGCTTACTACTTCGCTGCCCTCTTTTACTATGCTATAAATTATATAGTAGCAGCTTCGGTAGAGCCCTTTAATTTCATATCTGCGTTACGAATTAATAATCTAGTATCAAGTAACCTAGGGGAATACCTAATAGACTTTCTTTATAATATTAAAACTCCGCAAAAGCTACTAAAATTTGCTATTCCTATAATCGCTTCTAGCTTACTATAAGATGCTTACCCGCTAGATATGCACTATAAGTTAATTATAATGCGCTAACAATAGCTAATAAGGCTATAGTCTTTAATCCTTCTAAAGTCTTCTACTGCCTTTATAAAAAGATATGCTATCAAGTCTACTGCTCGGGAGTCCTCGCATATAAAGGGTCGACTTATATAATTCTCTTATCCGGCTTTATTAAACTCCTAGAAGATAAATTTATACAGTAAGTAAACGCCTTCTTTAGCCTTCTTAACATATCTAGCTCTATATAGCATTAACAAACCGTCTTAGCGGCGAAGTAGGACTAGCTTACCTTATATTCTAAAAACATATGCTTTATATATATAAGAGCAAGGCTACCTTACCGGGTACCTTGCGGCTATTATTTATATAATACTTATATTCGAAGGCATAGGGAAAGAACTAATATATAGACTTATATTATTCGTAAGTGCTTTCTATATAAGCTAAAGACCTTAGGCTTTATTATCAATTTCAAGCCGCCAACGGCTACCCCTTAGCTCTTAAGTATTAATAAAGGTAATATAAAAGCGATTTATACCTTAATTGTTTTATAAGCCTTATAAGAGCTTATTAGGCTACTATTCCTAATCTATAGGAACTTTAACTTTATCTTTAGTATAAGTGCTAGTTAGTTAAGTTTTACGAAAGCCCGGAAGCAAATACTAACTTTATTTAAGAGGGATTATCGCTCTAGCTTTTTGCGAAGGATTTTCGATTAAAGACTATATTATACTCTATAAACGAGTAGCTAAACAAGCGTTTGCACTGCATCTTATATCGTTATATCTATCGTGGTTAATTTCTATATTTACTAACGGTATATACTTAACCCGGAACCTGGATATAGCTCTTTAGGGAATCTATAGGAAATATAAGATTATTCTCGATTACTTAAGTGCAATAACTATAGATATTAAGATTGGGATTATTGCTTGCACAATAAAACTAGACCTATTCCTTTTTATAAACTATAATAGGCAAGGAGATTAAGAAGATATAAATTATAAAAAGTATAAGGTTTTGCTTAGGGATGCTTTAGTATAGGAAATATAAGATGCTACGATTCCCGTATAAATCTTATCCTAATTGGATATAGTGCAAGATCTATGTTTACTGCTCTAGGGTTCTTTACTCCTAAAAATATTATAAGTCTAAGGAAGTTCTAGGACAAAAGCTTAACGGATAACAACCCACTTAAACTCGGCTTAAAGGAAATAAAGGCATTTAACCGCGGCAACCCCTTAGCGAAAAGATTTGCTTTAAAAGTATCCCTAGGTACTAGAAAGGCTCTTAACTAGGATCCTAAAATATATAATTTAAACTCTTAGTAAAGAGATCTATAGTTTATTCGACTATTTTAAGCACTTTAGTTATCTATTAATAGCTAAGAAAGTAGTTATACTATCTATAAATAGGAAGCGAAGAACTACAAAGAAGAACTTAAAGAAGGGAATAAGAGAAAGCATAGCGAGTATTTTCGCTTTAACTTTAACTTTCGCGGTTAGCCCCCTTAGCTAAACAATTTAAGCAAAATACCTAAAATAAAAATCTATATATAAGAAGCTATACTTTACTCGAAACAATTAGATCGGCTTATATATTATATTATTATAGAGCTCTTTATGTTTAATTTAGAACTCGAGAACGTTTTATAAAAAGAGAATAAGCGATATTTATATACTAGTTATATTCTTTGCTACTATTAAGCCGGTGCTAACGAGTTTAAGGCATTATTAGAAAAGCTTATAAAGTCGTTAGCGAAGTTTCTCCTTTAAGGTTATACTTTTCTAGGGTCTATTTAAGATCGCTTATCCTTTGCAAAAGATAGGAACTTCTAGAAAAGGGTATATTTTAATATTACTAATAAAGAGGACTTGTTCTCGCTTTAACTTCGAGAAAAAGGCTCTAAATCGTATAATATAAGCGGCTCTCTATTTTTACTAAATTAGTTAATAAAGGCATATAGACTAGGATAGCCGTTTAATTAGTTAGATAGCGTAAAAAGAAAGCGAAAAGATAATAATAAGGGATTACTAAAGAAGCGCTAGCAGTAGTAAGCATAACGTTTATTAAAGCGAAAGAGATATTATAGCATAATTGAATTAGAATTGAATTAGCCTAAATATAAGAAAATATTAATTATCCCTTAATCCTTAATAGATATATAAAGCAATAAACTAAACATGAAAAAAGAGATATAGTAAGTTACTAATGCTCTAACGCCAAATAGCCGCACATAGCAAAATCTCTCTCGCCACGCCAAATTCGGCTCCTCTTGGGAAGTCCGAAATCTTTTAGACTGCTTTCCCTTTTAATATCCTTACTTTCAACTAACTTACTAGGGTTTCGTTAGGACTGCTCAAGCCAGGGCTATTCAATATCGGCTAAAGGTGTCTAGCGATATGCTCCATTTCCGGAGCCGCTATTTCTGGAGATGTTAGTTTGGTGGGCAGCCACTTCTAGAGGCACAATTTTGGGTGCCGTTTCTGGAGATAGCATTTTCTGCTCTCCTTTCATTCCTGCTATGCTTTGTCGGTTTATTTTACTTCCTTTACTTTTATACTACTTTCCCTTTCGCCTATATAAATATCCTAATCGTTTAGACTACGCGAATTATATAATGCTTTCTCTTGCGCAAGCCTTTACGCGCGCTCTTATATTTTAGAAATCTATTTTTGCTTATATTGTTATTAGCAATATAGCTACTTATAAAATTAGTATATAAGCTAAGGATATTAGTCTCGCAGCTGCCGTTAGTATTAATGCATTTGCTTTAAATATTGCATATCTAGATCCAAATACCTTTTAATAAGTTTCTAAAGCGTTTACTACTACTAAAACTTTAAATAGTTTCTTTAAATTATTCTTTTCCTTTAATTATTAAGGCGGAGGCAAACCATAGCTAGCTATTAAAGGAGACTCCGTAATTAGCTACTTAAATTAATATAAAGATAGCAAATCCTACTTTTAATATAAAGGCAAACCTTTCGTAAGCACTTTTAAAGGGGTCGATAACGTGCAAGATTAAGCACTTAAGGAAACTATTCGATTAGTAGTTAGGGATTTATTTTTTATTCTTAATTAAAGCAGCTTAAAACCTTTAAGCATTAAAGCATATCTTAACAAGATCTAAGGTGCGTTTAGTTAGAATATATAGCCTAAGGGACTAAATAATATAACGACTAGCCTAGATAAAGAGTAGCAAGAGACTTTAGGAGACAAGTCTTATATAATAAGTATTTTACCTTAGTTCTTTCATAATGCCAATAGAGGTAAAAACTGGATCTAGAGAGGGGACAATTTGTAGGCTTATAAATAGGCACATATAGCGTATATTAAACTAGACTTTATATAGTATATTCCTTTCTTAATATATAATCCTTTATAAGCGATAGACTATAGACTAATAAATGCATAGAATCGTTAGTTAAAATAATTATAGGGAGTCTTATTATATTAGCCCTATTTATAACCAGTCTGAAATTCCGATAGAATCAGCCTTATACGTGAACGATATGCCTTATAATAGCTAGCGCGACTTCTTCCCTTACTATATCGCCAAATATAAAGGTGCGCCCTTTAGCATTGCCCGCGACTAAATGCAATACTAGTATTATAATAGCGCTATATCTAGAGGAGCAGACTATAGTATTATAGGCAATAACGCAGACTAACACTAAGTTAAGACTTCTCCCTATAACCTTGTTAAGGATAGGGTATTTATAAGTGCACTACTAAAAGCGCTAGCAGATTTATATATTCAGATTAGCAATAATCTACTAATAAAGCATTCTAGTATTAACGGTATAAATTATTGGGACTAGCTATTTAATAGACAAGCTAGAGAACCGAAGTTTAGTATGCTTAGGAATAGCGTTATAATTAAGAGTAGAAAGGGAACTTTAATTAGTATAAAGACAAAGTTAAAGAATAGGTATATAAATTATAATGCTTAGGTAAGAAGCTTTTAAGGTTAAGGCTAGAGTTTTCGTAAACGTTGCATCTTTCGAAGAGCCGGGTTCTAGTCCCTTGCAATCCTAGTGCTAGAAGCCGGAAGTGGCTATTATATTAAAGCTTATTTCGACTACCTTCGTATTATTATTTCGGCCTCGTAATAATAGAATAGATATGCCTACTGCTATAAGCGCCAAAACGGATTAATAAAAAAAAACCTTTTTTAAAATATATTTATCTTTCTTCTAATACCTACTCAAATCGCTTCTCTACTCTTTCTCTAGATCTATTTATAAGCTTTTAACATAGATCCTTTCGATATTCTTACCCTTTATCCCCGCAAGCTAAAAAAACCTAAAAGCTTTAAGTTAAATTTAAAAGCTAAGGGCGGAAGACTTATGCTATACTAAGTAAAAATACTAGTAGCTATGCTTATAGTAGTTTTTAAGTATATATTAGTTGCCTTCGTAGGGATTATAGTATAAGAATATAGGAAAGGTAAGTTTATGGATTGTTAAGTTAATTGGCATTTTATGCTTATAGCTTAATGTTGGAATTTGCGGATAAAGAGACAAGGTGTTAAGCCTAGGTAGGACTTGGAGTTTTGATTATAAATACTAATATAGTATTATATTAAATAGCATCAAAACGTAGAGCCGAAACTAATATACCGATTAATACGAAGTATATCTTTAAAAAGGCTAGGCTAATAGTTCTTACTTTTAGGATAAATCGAATTAGTTAGAAGGAAATTAGGATATGGAGAGGCTAAATTAAAGTGCAGATAGTAGGGGGACGCAAGCCGCAATGCTATGATCTCCTAAGCTTTAATCACTAATAAACGCAAAAAGGCAAGGATAGGGATATTAGCGGAGGTTATAATATAAGTTAAGTTCTTTCTATATAGCTCGTTTGCATTTTAAAGTAGACTCGGGTATAAGTTTAGAGATAAAGTATATTATATTCTTAAAGGACTAGAGATCTATACTATTAGGCATATTATTTGCTTAATAAATAGAAGGATTTTTAAGACTAGAAGTTAGTGAAAGCATATAGGGAGGTATTATATAATAAAAATATGCCTATAAGCTAGAAGAGGCAAAGAGTGGCTCTTTAGGAAGCCTAGGGTAGCTTAGTCTTGATAGTGAAGTCTAGTCGTCTATATATAGTATAAAGCCTAACCCTACTAAAACCTTTTTACTTGCTCTTAATTCGCGTTCTTAATTTTCTTGGCATAGTATGCTATATTTTGAGTCTATAGTGCATATCCTAGAATACTATTAGTGGGCATTACAAGCCTATACTTCCCTATCCTAGCTATTATTATCTTTAAGAGCTATTATATACTAACTAATATCTTCTAGATATTGGACTTAAATAACTGCAAATAAAGGTACCATCTTATATAATAATGCTATTATTAAGTAAAATAGATAAAGGAACGCTAGCATAAAATCTAAAAACGCTAGTAAGTGCTGCTATAGAATCTTAAGGAAAGGATAGACGCTACGATGCTATAGTCTAGCTGGTATATTATGCTCTAATATAAGCTCTTAAAGTTCTAAAGTCGCAGCTAGATATTATAATGCTAAAAGAAAGTTATAATATTAGTATAATAGGCTTCGGTAAAGAGCAATTAGAGCTTGCTACTATATATTAAAGAGCATCGATTTAGCTTTAGATCTATTCTAAATATATAAAGCTAGCTTTTTATCGACTTCTATATATATAGCTTTAACCTCTTCGAGACGAGTAAAGATTCCTTATACTTTAACAAGCAATTGCTCCTTTAATATAAGTTTTTGTTATAGCTAGGAATATATATTATCTAGTTTACTATTAATCTAACCCGTTATTCCTTCGGTGGAGTAGTAGCCTTAACTTTAAGTAATATAATAATTTGCTATAGATATTCGAAATTAGCAATGCTATATTTAATTAGAATATCCGTATAAGAGTTATTAATCTTAGAACTTAGTCTAATAGTAGTCTAATTATCTATAACGATAAAGTCTAAACTGGGAGCTATTAGCGTAGAATGCGTTAAAGTTAATAGTAAGGAGCTAGAGCTAGAACTAAGGATATAAGTTAACTAGCCTAGATAGTTCTTAGATAAAGGATAGGCTTAAGGTATTTAAGGATTATAGAGTAAGATAAAGGCGTAAAACTAAGAATAGAAAGAACCTAGTTAATTTGCCTTTATAAGCGATTTATATAGCTTAAAGCCGATTTTACTTTTTGCTATATATGCAAAGCGGAATAAGCTAAAATAGACTAGTCGCTATTTACGATCTCTTTTGCGTCTTATTATACTTGATATAGTAAAGACTATTTTTAGCTTCTAGGATAATCTATAATTTAATATTAGACTTAAATTTCTAATACGCTAGGATTATAATAGCTAGTTATACTTAAGATCCTTAAATAAGAATTATTGCTTAAAATTTAGCTGATATCCCGCCTACTATCGTCCCTAAGTATATATATAGTATAAAGTTACTATTATCTTTGCTTATATTGCGGGGTAAAGTTTGAATAGCCTTTGGTAATAGCTTTACTTACTTAATATTAGCTTCTTTTTAGAGTTAGCCGCCCTTTGGCCTAGATACTTGCTCTTACTATATAGTTCTCTGGCCTAATATACTCTAGTGCTTCTATATAGGTTTTATTAGGGGTACTTTTTGCTATTGCATTATTATTCCTTACCTATCTAAGTAAGAAACCTTCCCCTAATATTAATAGTTCTAATGCTAAGAAAAGTTACCTTTAATATAAACAATATCTATAATTATAACTCCAATACGCGAAATCGGCGCAAGAATAACTAGTAGGCAAATAGCACTATTCTAGATTAAGTATATTATAGATTTATACTATTATTTGCTAGGATCTTGATAGCTTTCGTTATTTTACTAGCTATATTAGTAATAATATAATCTCCTTAACTCTTAGTCTATACTATTTCTTTTCTTTCTCTAGTTTAAATCTACTTATTGCTACCGTTCCAGCTTAAAGAGCGACCCTTTTTAGATTCGCTTTCTAACGGCGTAATATATTAGCTATTCTAGGCTTGCAGCTATACTTTTAGTGGCAATATATCCTTAGTCTTTAATACTAAGCTAGCTTCTAGGAATAAGTAGTTTGTTTTACTATATGCTTCGGCTTTATATAGCCTAGCTATAACGGTAGATGCACACGTAAACGTTTCTACTAAATATTAAACAATTGCTACGGTTTTTAGAGAAAGATTTAGTGCATTCTTCTCGATAATCTATTTATAAGTTTCCCTTTAAGTTATCGAAAGCACTTACTAATCTTTTAGCCTTTTATCAACTTTTATAGTAGATCTATAGTCTAATGTTAGCATAGCCAGCTTCGCTAGCGTGTTTATATCGCTACTAATTATATTAGCGCCTCTTAGAATATCTTCTTTAATTCGATTAGCCTTCGCAGGCTTATACCTTGGCTTAATAGTATAAGTGCTTAAAACGATATCTAAATTATATAAGGGCTAAGATATAACCGAGAGTTAGTAAAGGTAATAATATATTATTAGCAATTTTTAATTAAATCTTAAATATAAACACGCATAGTAAAAATTTATATTTAGTATAAGACTAAGCAATTAGATTATAAAGCCTATCGGCGATTATGTTCTACTAGTGCATCGAATTGGTTTAGAGTTTTATAGCCTAAATTTTATTTGACTTTGATTGCTATAGTATAGTATTAGGCGTCGCTAAATTTTTAGATCATTAGTTTTTAGCGAGGTCTATTTTCAGACACCTATAGCTATGCACCCTTAACTAGGATGGACTACTAATAGTTATCATAGAGCTAATTCTTATCCATGTAACCCGATCTATTAACGATTTAACTAACCTCTCATTCTTCGATTAGCCGACCCTGGCACTATAATTAGATACTACGCAGCATGTTTTAATAAAATGTCTATAGCCACATAGCTATTAAGCGATCTTGAATTTCCTCTATTGCATATAGTGGGATTTATGCCGACTAGATTTAATACTAAGCGTGACTTGTAGATAAGGAATAAGCTCTGCTCTTTAGCGATACCTTAAAAGTACTTATATAACTAAGTAAGAGTATATAGAAACAAGTATTAAGAAGTAGACCCTGCTTAATTTCGGCTTTTACTTAAGTAGTATAATTAAAGTTCTGCATTTCAGGTCCTATATAGTATATATCTCTATAGTAGCTATAATTAGCTCTTATTAAAAAATGGCCGCTATATATTAGTATATTAGTTAGATACACCTTATTTATTAATACTAGCAGGCAAGAGATATAAAACTATAAATATCCGCTTAATAATAGACCCTATTCTTATCTAGCAATATATATAACTATAAATAGAATAAAGATCCCTTTCGCTATATTACTTCTTTTAACTATTATATTTAGTATAGCCGCGACGTGCAATATAGAGATGCCTAACATTATAATAATAGTTTAGGTCTTTAGTAGGGGTGCGCTTGGGACTTAAGCCTTAACTAAGTTTATTATTCCTCTTTACTCTAACTGCAAATACGAAAAAGCAATAGACCTAGTAAAAGCTAGTAAGCGTAATAAACTAAACGGCTTTGTTTCTCTTATTAAATTTATCCCAAGTAATATAATACCAAGGATAGCAGTCGCTATAGACTTTCTATTAGCTTATAGCTTTATTAGATTAGATAGATTATTACTCGATTCTAATGCTTAAAACAAATTTCTAGAAAATTTAAGTTTAAAAGTTCTTATATCCATAGACGCTAGTATTATAATAAGCCTTATTATTTATATTATTACTAGGAGCGATAGTACCTTATTTTCTTTTAATATTATATAGGCCCTAGTATTTGCAAGAGAAGCACCTATAAATATAGCGTCTTATTAGTGCAAAGTGGTTATTAAAACTAGGAAAGGTTATTAAAACTAAAAATATAAGAATTAAGCGTTACGGTTTTAACTTTCTATATCTTATTATACCAGGTTCTAATATGGTATCTAAGATCTTGAACTCTAGAAATTTAATATTAGTTTAGTAGTGCAGCGTTAACATATAAAGTTAACTTAGTTTATATCAAAATATCTGCTTAGGAAATAACACTCTCTATAAACGGTATTTGCAAAAGGCTTTTTCTAATATATCTCCCTTGGAACTATAGAAAGCCCTTTAATTATTGGGATTATCTTAAATATAATACTAGTTACTTTTCTTTAATATTCGTTCTAAAGAAGAGAACTAATCTCTATATATATACTTTGGAGATTGCCTTTAAAGTTAGTATTAAGTAGCATAGGGAATTTAATCTATATAATATCTTTGCTCCTAGCGATTATTTTTGTATTCTAAAGCTAGGAAATTTGCCACTTGGCATTACTAGAGAAGGGAAGGTTCTTTAGTAACTATATTACTAATTTTCGCTTAGCTATAGCTATAGCTACTTGCGTAGCATTAATAATCTTATGGAAATAGATACTTTACTAGGGTAAATAATATATTAAAGAGGCATCAACGTGGAAAGTTGCATACTAGTAGTATAGTAAATAAAAGTCTAACTAATTGGTAAGCTAATAGAGGTTTAAGATCCAAAAATTGCTCTCCTTAATAATGGATCCGCAGGCTAGTTCTAGCGACCTTACCGCAGGGTCTAGAAATAGCCAACTACGTAGAACTATTATCCTAGATTTTTTAACCTTTTAAAGCTAAAATTAATAATTAACGCCAAAATAAAGCCCTGATTCCACTCGTACTATACTAGTATAAGGAGCACTATATAACGGCGAGTATATTCTATTCTCTCTAATATCCTACTATCTCGAATATATCCCTAGGCTTTGCTCTATTAGTTAATACTAAAAAATGCAATTTATTATTAACGTTTTAACTACAAATTGCGAGTCTAAAGGGATTAAACATGCTGCCTTACCCCTTTCCCTATGCTTAGGCTTATCCGCAGAGAATTATTATCTACTTCCATAGCATAAATACTCTTATCCTCCTAGTTAAGTTAATTATTATAAATGCCTACGAACTTCTAATTCGCACCTATCTTTAAAGACTTAGAACACTCCTATAGCCTTTATAAGAGCTCTTTCTTTAGTTATCTGGCATAACTTTTAAAATCGAGAATTTAAAATAGTTAAAGAAGCATATAAACTAAATTACAAGGCACTAGATCCGAGTAATTAGATATTAAATATAATTGCAAAGATAGCTCCTTTTACTAGTATAGAATATATAATAAAGCCAGGCATTAAACCACGGGGATCTAGCGAATATTTTAAGCTATATAATAGACTTTATAACTTCTTTACTAAGGCTTCGATAGAAATAATAAGGGGAATCGTTAACCTTAAACGAGTCTAAGTTAATAAAAGAAGTCTATTTAACCTTATTCCCTAGTTAATAGCTATAAATCTTAATCTAATATTATATTCTAGCAAGATATTAGTAATTACGATTATAGACTATCTAGTTTAAATTAATTAGTACTCCTAATTCACTATCCAAGTAGCTAGCTATAATATAATAATTAATACTAGTATAATTTCTAGATTGCAAACGATTCTGCTTAGTTATAATTAGATTCGCAAAGTCTATTTATTAAACGATTTTAGGAACTAGACTTATTTTATCCCTATACCTCTCGCTATCAAAGTTGCTAGGGAGAAGCTTCCTAATATTATTAACACCAATATCGAGACTAAGGATATTAAGCTAGTTAAGATAGTAAAGTATAATAAGATAGCTAAAAAGCATAATAATAATAAATTCTATAAAGCCGATTGCGGTGATGACGATTTATCTAATAGTTGGACCTTACTAAATAATAGCTTATTCTCTAAGAGCAAGCCCTTATTCGATAATCAGAAGTTATTAGATAGTAATACTATATCTGATAAGCTCTCGTTGGGAGATGATACTTTATCTAATAGCAAGATATCTAAAGCTACGCCTTTTAACGATAGTTAGGATAAGAACAAGGATAAAGATAAGGATAAGACTAATAAAGAAGATAAGGATAAGGATAATAATAAGGATAAGGATAAGGGCAAGGATAATAAGTATAATAATAATTATAAAGGATACAAGAACTATAATAGGTATAACGAGTATAAGGGATATAAAGAGTGCAAGGGATATAATAAGCGTTATAATAAATATAATAGGTATAATGATTATAAGGGATGCGAGGATTATAATAAGTATAACAAGAGTAATGAATATAAAGAGTATAAGGGATTCGATAAGTATAAGGGATATAAAGAGTGCAAGGGATATAATAAGTGCAAGGGATATAAAGAGTGCGAGGGGTATAAGAAGTATAAAGAGTTTAAGGAGGGATACGAAAATTAGGAGGTAAACGCAGATATTAATAATAACTTATAAGACTTTATAAAATAATATACTTATATTAAACGCTTTACTAAAGCGGATATCGATATAGAGTAGATAAAGGAAGCTTATCGTTAATAGTTAGAGTTTAAAGGGGAACTTATAAGTGTAGCCACTGTTTTCGCACCTAGTTAATAAGTATTGTTTTATCTTAGGCATTACTAAATTCCTACTATATAGTTAGCTAAGAGCAGTCTACTATACCCGGTCCTACTAAGCCTTAAGCAAATGGAGTTTAGGCTCGTATTATAAAGCGCTAATTAAAAGAAATTGCTAATATTTTAAATTATATTAATCGGACTCCCGTAGGCTAGAGCTTTAAGGCACTAGTCGAATAGCTATGGCCTAAATATGCGGGGGCTTATACTATAAAGGTTTCTTATCCGATCAATCTTAGGATAATTTAGCTAAAAGTAAAGAATAATATATATTCTTCTATTAATAATTTTAAAGCTAATGTTGCTTTGCTTTACTATAATAGCGTCGACTTTAATAGTATCGATTATATAATTACTAGCATTGCTCTTGAAATCCGAGACACGATTCTTATTACGCTAAATAATATAGAGGAAGGTAAAGGCAGCTTAATGCTAAGAGCATTAACTAGAGCTATAGGAGTTTAAGGGATATGCGGTGTGTTTTATCTAGATGGATTTGAATTTTATAGGAATAGGATTTCTTATCTTTAAATGCTTCTTAAAAACTTGCGCTTTTATTAAAACTAAAATAATAACTCCTCGACTTCTTATAACATCTTCTGCCTCTTAGCCTCTAATCTTGCTAATCTCCTAGGCTTAGCAAGCTCTTTACCCTTCCTTATTTTTTTTAATTTAAACTGCTTCGACTTCCTTCCTAGACTCGTCTTTTATTCTAATTGCAAAGGGTCTCTTATGCTTTGCGCCCTTGTTTTTATACATATCTAAAGATTTCCTCTTTTTGTCCTTATTAATAGTCGGTTAGCCTTAGTAGCTAGAGGCTTTTCGAGATTACTATTAAGAACTTTATAAATATCGAAAAACTTAGAACTTAAAACTATTTTGTTTAAAGAGTAACTTTTATAATTAGTATAAGTAATAAATAGTGCCATAGCATATTATATACTTTAAAGCCGAAAGACTTTAATAGATAGTAGTCTGCTATTTTTGGCGCTTAACTAGCACTCTAATATCCCCTAGTAATATTCTACCCTAGCTATAGTCTAAAATTGCTTAAGGCGTCAAAACGGGTATATATAAGAATATTATATATATTGAATTAACACCTGCTATCCTAAGAAAGACCTTCTACTATATATCCCTCGGTTACGCTTGCAAACATCAACGAGCTCGCCGTGAGCCCTATACTCCTAGGGTTGCTATTGTATATATCGCACGCATTCCGACTAAACTTGTTATCTATTAATTAGTTAGATTTTAAAAAGTAACAATTATACTCTTACTACTTACCTAGACTAGGTGCGTATATAAAAAGTTAGAAAAATCGCCTTTATCTATAACTATTAAGGGCTTTTAGAGTGTTTAACGAATCGAAACTAGCCTTATAGAAGAGAGATTTTAGGAAGTCGTTTAGTTAATTACGGTTACTAAGGGTGCCTAGAATGCATATTATCAAAATGCAGAGGATTTAAACGCTTTCGTTCCCTACTTATATGATTTTTGTCGAATTCTAAGTAAAGTTTTAGACAAGGGATAGTTTATATAAAACTATTGTTATTTTGTAAACAAGTGCTATATTGTTTTAAGTATATAAGAAAGCAAAACTTTATCTACCGAAATCTATTACTCTTTAAGACCTATTTTACCCAAAACAAATATAAACAAGTAAAGCAAGAAACCAAAGACTAGTAGCTAAATAAGAAAATGCAAAAGCTACCTAAATAAGTATAAACACGTCTTAGCTAAGTGCTGCATTTACCCTAGACCCTTAGAACACCGTTTTAAACCCCCCGACTAGAGTGCTAAATATAATAGTAGTAAACACTAAAGCTATAAGCAATAAGATATAAGTAAATAATAAAAGCAGAAAAGGAAATAATAGTGTTTTCGGAAATTTTGGCACTATAATCAAGCAAGTCCTAGCAAAAAGAGACGCAAAAGTATAAGCAAGAGCTATTATATATAATAGTCTAATATAGCTAGATGCTTTCTTATACGTTTTTAAAGTAGCAATAAGAATAGTAAGTAGTTGTTAGTTTTTAAGATTTAAAACTTAAATAGGGTTAAAGGAGAACTAGCTCTTGGGAGGCGTGTACATTAAAGAGACTTTGTTATAAGTATAGAATAACTAGAGGTAGATACTATATTCGTTTAATAGGAGTATATCTAGAATTAATATATTTACTTTGCTAGCGATAAATTCGACGAGCAAAGAAGAGGTTAAAGGAGGAGAGAGCGAGAGCTAGATTATATAAGTATATGCCAAAAGAGATCGATTTCTTACCTTTATAAAGAAGAGATTTGGGAATATGGACTTTACTCCTCTAAGCCTTATAAAGCTACTAAAAAGGATAAAAAAAAGACTAATACCAATAGCGAGGAAGGGTCCCTATCTCTTTATCTTTGCGATAGTGCGTTATGTTTATTAGCGTGCTATGGAACTTTAAGTTTTATCTTTAATAGATTTGCGGAATAATATTCTGAACTTCGATTCAATTAAAGCACTAGACTCTTTCTTTCGGGTTATAAATGAATTAGAGGGAAATTGAAACTAAAGCTAGAAATAGAGCTGGAAACGAAATTAGAAATAGAGCTAGAAATAGAGCCGGAAATGATTTTGTTGAACTGGTTAGGTCTGATATCTGCCCTCTGTCTATTGAGAATTGCTAATATAACGCTATTTTTCGCTAGCACCCCATTTGACAGCCCCTAGATTAACGAGCAATTTATGTTTTATAACTATGTTATAACTTCAAAGACCTTTACTCGCTACGAGAAGTCTGCAGCGTGCGCACTATCTAGAGTATTAGAGGTTATAACCTATTTATCTTTCGTTTCGATAGCTGTGGCCTGTATTTAGTTTATATTACTCTCCACAATCCCGATTGCAATTATAAAGATATTTACTCTTGCATTCCTCGCGTCTTTTCTTCTAATTATTATAGCATATGCTATCTTCTAGCATATCTCTATTAATAGAATAGATTAAGGACTTCTTACCGGCGTTCGATCGCCTTTAAGCAACGATCCCGTTTAAAATATGCTTTCCTAAGACTTAACTTATAATACTAGACTCCGATTACTAATCTCTATATCAGTTATTTAGATACTAGCTAGTGCTAGAGTAAGAGCTTTATATTAATATCTTATTAGTAGTCTATATAGTTCGAATAATCCTGATAATCTAATTGCTACTAGTTATAAGGGCCTAATTACTATCTACTTAGTAAAGGTATTTACTTCTTTAAACACGATATCTTTAATATCTTTAACAAATAACAGGTACCTAACGCTAGTACTACTATAATAACTAGTCAATCTTGGTTCAAGATCGCAAAGGAAGGACTTAATACAAGTACTTCGAAATAGGCTATTAATACTATAATTGCTAGAGGTAGATAGTAGTACTTTATATTCCTAATATATATTGCACTAGGTTATTACTTAATGCATATCGAGTAAGTTATTATAACGATATCGTAGGGCTTGCTAATATTATAGGCTTATTGCACTATATTCTGCATATATTATTAGCAAAGCATAATTCTATCTTGCTTATGCTAATATTAAAGTTACTAGTTAAGGATCCTTTATACCTAGAAGTACTATCGCTATTCTAGGTATCTACTCTGCTAACAACCCAAGTATTAAGCTTAATATCTACGGAGCTTCCGGAATAGCAAATAATAATAATTAGCTTTATAAAATTCTAGGCCTAGCCACTATTACTTGTTTAAGTGGTCCGCAACTAACTGCAACGAGCGCGAGAGATTTATTAACTATTATAACTGCGAGATCTTTAATCACAATTGCAGTAGCTGGATCTGGTGCCCCGATTTGGGGTTAATATGGAGGAGGGTCTTGGCCCGGACTGTATACTTGTGCGCAGGGTGAATATATTGTTCAGAGTTAGTGGTACTGGCAGTGTATACCATAGGCTACCCGCAGAGCCAGAATTATTATATCCCCGTACATACAAAAGTGACGGCCAATATTTAGAAACTTTTTCCGCTCCGTTATTAACAGCCTTCGGCCAGCAAATCACAGCTGCACCCAATTGCCCCTAAACCACCATTTTGGGGGAAACCAACTACATTCCAGAAAAGTACGAGTTGTCTGTTTATAGTGAATGAAGAGACAGAGAACTCGAAGTTAAGTGGGATAGGGTTGAGAAACTACGATTCCAACACCATCCTACTGCCCTAGCCTGTCTGTAATTCAGATTAGATTCTGGGTATGCTGGTTGATTGGGTAGATAACACCTTATGAAGAGTAAAAGCTGCATACAACTTGATGAAACCATGGAAGTAGCCGAAGAGAATAGACACTGGTAGGAACCAGATATCCCCAAGATTGCGCTTATAAAGCCCAATCAATTTGATGTTTTTCGTGGCCAGCCACCAGATCCCGAAAGCAACCCGTAAAGATATCTTTACGCGTTCTTCATAGGATAAAGTGCTTTGATAGCATAACCTGAAAAGAAAAAAATCAACTATAGCAAAATTTATAAACATAGTGAGATGTAATGCATAAGTGCACCAGGGTTGTTGTCTTTACGACAGTTAACTTGTGTTAATACCACAACCGCAGAGCTTCAACTTACCTCCAGATATCTCTTTCAGCAAACAGACTTATATAATTGCTTCTCTAATTGCTTCTCGCCCATCTAAGACATTGAAGGAGAAATTTGGAATTGTTCTTAAGGGTAGTCTCAATTTCATACTCCCGATTGGACTGGACCCAAGTCTTCCATTGGTGTGAAACTAGCCAACGTGTAACAAAATTGTCATCATCGGCATTAAGGCGACGTTTCCCCCACTTTTCGTTCTCAAATCCCTCCTTAAAAGCAGGATCTTGTAAGATCTGGGTTCTAAGAGCATATGTCCTTCTAGATATACATAAAGTGCCGCCGTTAATATAGTGCGTTGCCGATATTTCGAAGTTGCGGCGCTCGATGTACGCAGCACCCAACCAATTATAACATCGCTTTGTAAGAGTTCTAATCTTAAGACGTTTAACACGCTGGCAAGTCCCGACTCCACCAATTTTCTTATCCTCGAAAGGTGCTAGAAGCCAAGGAAGGATTGTACTCGGCTATATAACATTGTTATCGACTGACTATGACTGTGATAGAGGTTTCGACGAAAGGGATGGCTTTGCAGACTTGGAGACGTTTGCTAGCAACCGGGCTTTGGAAGACTCTGAGATTCTCCACATTTATTGATTTGCAAAGATTCTGGATAATATTGTATTGACGTTTCGTAGTGACAAGTAAAATCTGGGACGGATTACAAGCTAATATGCTTTGTATCGTTTGCCGAAGCTCTTTGATATCGGTGGAAATTGTTGGAAGGATAATCGTGATATCTTTGTTGGAATAAGTTGGGTTGTTCGGGATAGGTATTGATTTGCATAGCTAGTGAGTTATACTGTGGATAATGAGCCTCAAGTAGCGTACAGTACTATAATGATATATTAGTAGTCTCTACACCGAAGCTTGGACTACACTCACAATAGGATGATAAACCACCATTGCTCCCAGTTGAGAGGCGCGAACTCCTTCATAGGATGCCATATCAGACCTGAAAAATCATCTCCGTAACCGGTTGACCACATTATTGTTCAGCTGACTCAATGCCCAAGACTGCTGGAAGAAGGCTAAGATCAATATGAACCGCATACACAAACAAAAATTGAGTCCAGAGATGACTTCCAGGCGAGTAAGTGTTTATAGCCTTCCCCTTGGGGTTTCCCCTTGAGGTTCCCATTGAGGTTCCCATTGATTTTCCCCTTGAGTTTTCCCTTACATCCTGCAGGGAAGATACATGCGCCTTTTCACGCACATTCCCCTCTCGATGTTCACCTATCTCCTATCCTACTGAGCAAACCCTTGTCTACCCATGTTCCTCGGCCATGACTGCTGGAAGCCAGGTTGTCCAATGAACGGGGACTGCTGTCCTTGCGCGTTGATGAACTGAAGGTTCTGGGCGTTGGTAACCTGTTGTCCCTGTACGAACGGATAGCCTTGGGGATTTTGACACATTTTCAAGATTAGCCCTCCTGTGAAAACGTAAATGAAGTCGTTCCTCATATTGCAAGAAATTCCTGGCGCAATGTTTGAGGAGGAGCCTCAACCGAGACGGCAGGCAATGATGACCCTGTAATGATCACGTGGTCGTCTACTAACCTTAAGCGGAAAAAGCTTAGTGCGTTATCGTCGCAGTCATAGTTTGGCGGGGCGAAGCATGTTTCTCCCTTAAAACGCAGCTTGCCCACGACTACCAACTCGCCAACGGTTACAGTACATCATGTCTGATAGCGAGCCTACCGACGACAAGCGTACCATCAACGACCAGCTCACCGACTTTGGTGTTGCAATAGTGGGAAATATCGACTTGAAGTTGGTCGGCAAAGTTAAAGCCCAACTGGAATCCCCAGACGTCAAGCAACGACATCATCGACAGACTGAGCTCAGGTGGAATAGTGCCTGCGATGCAATTTTAAAGGATTTCGAAACTGTAAGTTGGAAAAGCCAAAATATATACTGTCCTAATGGAATGATAAGAGACTGAAACCAAATATCACGCCTCTGTGCGCAAAACCATGCCAGAACCGTCGGTTTGTCTACTTTCACGAATTCCCGACAGCCTCTGGCACCTATAAACCGGACCACAGCGCAGGAAAACACACTGTGGCTATTGTGATAAGGGATGGGCCCGGACTTCCTCTTATCTACAAAGGTTCTCACAAATCGAACGAGCTGAATCCGAGCACACTAGGCGCGCCCTCCACGAACTCCTTAGGCGAAGGCTCTATGATAGTCTTCAATGCGAATATAGTGCAAAAGGATATTGCAGTTATAGGTGTTAGTTGGGCTGGAATTCTCCTCGTCTACTAAGAGTACAACATTGGGGATTTGACACGTTTAGAAGCACGAAATGAATTTTGATTATATAGCATGGTTGGATAGTATTCGAAGATCACGATAGATTTTTTTTTTTTATATGTTAGTTGCTTTGCCTTAAGCGTCTGTCCAAACTTCAGCTGCTTGGATATTATTGAAGCTATAGAAAGAGTTCTAATCCATGCCGTCCCCGCTTGCAGCGGTGAATAAACTCGAACTGCGGTGCGCAGAATTGCCTATTAACGCAAAATCCTATTAATCCTGACTCGTGGTATCGTTACTAGCGTAGAAGTGGCTCTAGTCGCCCCTAGTAGTTTCTGTCTAAGATAGCCGCGTGTGTCCAAAGTTATTGCTCTTATAAGTTAAAGTATTGCCGCCGATAGTATTCCCCGCTAATAGTGGGTTATTATTCAACTTATTAGGGTATAGATAAGGAGTTGAGTTTCCGCAAGCCTAGGTTGCTTTATATTTCTTTCCGGCAATATACGCGTCTATATATTTGTTAGCCATGCTGCTAGTTTAGGGAGATTGAACTTATAATCTAAGCTATCCAACGATCCAAGATAAGCGGCACCGTTGCAGCCTTCTAATATGGAGTCTTCTTGGTGGCTGATTTCCCCAATTCTATGCAACGTCTTAAGAGTCCTCTTATAAACATCCAGAAGATCCAACTCACCAGCCGCTCTCTTGCGCTTTAGAGACTGAACAGTCGTATTGGGGGTCTCATTGCTGGATGAGGATTTCGTCTTTTTCTCGGATTGACTAGGTGCCGGGCTTCTGGTTCATTTGTAAGTTATGCTCTCTGTACCTAATGTTTCCAGAACGCCTGACAAACCTCCTTAGTTGCTCATTTAAAGCCTGTGAAGCCGTCTGGGTCAAAAGCTTCTTCGTACCCAACATTTGCTTGTACTCTTTCTCGCGATCAGTAATGCCTGCTTTATACCCTTGAGTAATTTGACAATTTGGAATGTGCTTCTCAAATTGGTCGACATAATCGAATCGCGTCCCACATTCGCATACGACGTCGCAGACCACATCTAATATATTAGTTAGCTTTGTATTGAGGACCCCAAAGCCTGTCTATCGAGGACGCACGCGTCTTGAAGTGTCGGAGCAAATGATCCTTTCTGCCAAACGCCTGCTTCGTTTCGCAGTCGGAATGTGGGCATCTAAAAGGTTCATCTACGTGAGACCGCTTTGTAGACTCAAGATCAGCATAACTTCCCCCTTCGGAAGCCGTGGAGCCCTCAGTGGTTTCTCGAAGCTGTTGACAACTTGGAAACTGTGCTTGTTGAAGCTGGCTGAGAAGATCGATGATGAGTTGCTGTCCAAAGTAAGTTGAGTTGAGCCAATAATAGTTTACCACAAACCTTGTCCAGTTCAAGGTGCTTCTTCATATCATCTCTCGACGGAAACACTCGTGGGCAATAAGGGCAGCCCCATTGAGGTGGATGATCACTCATGTCCATATTGATTGAAGTTAATAGCATACATTGTGTGATGTACGCACAAGGCAAACAAGGAAGCAGCACAAACCTTGCGGACCAGCCCTAGCTTCCGCCATCAGCGGGTGATCGGATCATCACAATCGCGTTATCAATGCTTTGAAGGGATCTGAGCGAGGCTAGTTGTAAAACGCTCCTTGGCGCAAGGTTATCCAATCGTCCAGTAGCGCCTTTGAAAACGGTACAGGGAGAGCGAACGTTACTGTTTGGACAGTATTTGATCCGAGCACCGTCAGATCCCTGAGTCGTCCCCCGACCAATTAATAATGAGCACGCCCTACGGAGGTGCCGGGGGTAGTTGTGGCTCATCGACTTCACAGGTGTACATGCTCTCCATCGGAGGAATAGGTGGCTGGTTTTGACATCTCGATCAGCGCCCTAATAATTCGAGATTAAATCAACCACAAACTCGAAATTTTCGAGTCAATGGGTCGAATGAAGGTGGGCAGCTATGCAGTGTTATGGTATATGAGCTTCACAGTTGGCTATTCGTTAATTGAATTGGTTGAAAATCAAGTATTTTTCATGAAGATGGTATTCAGACAAAGAAAGAAAAACCTCAGCAAGATGACTTGTGTGCTCCTCACACCGCTTCCAACCAAACTTCCACGTCTTTGACTCTTTGCTTAGAGAATGATGGAGTAGAAATTAACAAGTCTGGGTCGTCCTGCCCAGGCGAGTCATCTGCCCCCACCCATTCGTGAGTGTAGATGCTTCGATTAGAGAACTCGATTTCTGTAGCGGACCAACAAAATGCCACTCCAACCGCTCTTTGTGTCGCAATATTGTTGGGTTCATAGTTGATTTCATGCTCAAGATGGAAGATTGAATGCGAGTCAAACTCGAAAAGGTAATCCTGGTGTGCCTTGTACCCTTCAGTATGGATGGACCCTTTGTTTTCCAACTGCCAAGTCCATCGATCATAATGCCATTTATGTCTTTCACATGTGACATGCTTATACACCTCGAGTTCCAACTCTTCAGGGCGCATGACCCCAAATGGCGGCCATCCTAGCAGTGGTGTACTCCTAAACGGAAGGCCTTCAGGCTCGACTTCCCAACATTCATGACGCAGACGCCATACATCTGCCCGAGATACTGTGTTGTCCTCACGTAGATAGGGTCCAGAACCACGAAGGTCCATGAACGATTGCGGCACACCTGTCCAAAAGGCAACATCAGGGATGGGCCTTGCCGGTGTGGGGGTTTCCAGTGTCTTCAAAAAAGGAATTAGTGCTTCAAGAAGTGCCGTCCGTCCAAATAGGACAACAGCGTACCAGAGAGCGGCGTGATTCGGTCGGCGAAGAGCAAGGACATGACCTAGCAGTTCAAAATTGCTTGATTTGACAAGAGGTTCAAGAACTTCTCTTATCCCATCACACCAAGGACTAACTGCATTGCAATCCACACCTGGTTCCCAAAAGATGCTCCAAAGAGCGGATGAAAGAAATCGCGGATTTGAGCTGAGAGTCATACATCTGGAGATATTTTCAAACTCCTCAAGCAAAGGATAATTACTTTCTGGAGTAGCTGACATGAAAGCGGATGCCTTGCCAAGTTTTGGCTTTGGTACAAATACGGTTGAGGCAGTTGCATTATGAAGCGGTAGTGTCAAGGCCATAGCAAGTGCAGCCGAAGATTGGGTACCAAGATTGTGTCTGGCTGAGAACCTCGAGAGGAACTGTAACGCTTGAGCGCTCGAGGGAGGCTGCTTGGATTGATGATTTTCAAGACAACGAGCGGTTGTGGCTACTCTGAACGTCAAGTCTCCCTCGTAGGTTATTGCCCACGGTGGCTGTTGATCAGGAGGCGCCCGCCATCCAGGGGCTGGCGCTAGGAGCGCTCTCCACCATAGCAGCTCGTCTGGTGTGACCTCCCCTATATCGACTGTAATGTAGTTCTCGTCTGCGTCTCTTTGTCTATCGGAATCAGCCAAGGCTGCAAGGTTCGCTGAAAAGTGCATCGGCAGACACTGCTTCTCTAGAAGCTTCTTAGACAGGACGTATGCCCATCCAGCAAGCATGATAAAAATGCCATTGCTATGCTCAGATGCTCGATTTTCCCTGCTTGTCTCGTTCCGCCAGTCTGAAAAGGGCGCCTCGGCAGAGAATTTGCAGATCGTTGGCCGACCCGTGGAAAGTATAGGTCTCCATCGCTGCTCCGTAGTGGTTCTCAAATGTAACGAGCAAGAAACAGGAGCGTCTAGCCTCCATGTCGAATATCCTTGCAAGAACACCACCCCCTTCAGATCATCTGGTAGTGCTGGAACTCGATGTAATAGATTTGAAAGTTTCAAGCTCTCAGGAGATATATGATGCATGGACTTGGCTCTTTCGAGATAGCTTTGCCAGATATGTTTGCTTCTTGCGAAGGCTTCTCGAACCTGCTCGGCAGGAAGAAGGATGGGATCGTTTTCGCCTGTACTTCTATGGGAGTTGAAGTCGTTGCTGTCGGTCGAGGGTGTCGGCAAGATGTGCGGGAACTCTGCTGAGGAGATTTCGGAGCTGGACATTGCAAGGTTGAAGCCCGCTCTGAAGGCTCGTCTCGTTGGAGTAGATGACCAAATTTAATAGCCTCTCGCTAGCATGTTCTGATATCCGCACGGTTGACTGAATCATTTAAGCTGGAACACATTATTGTTAGGACGATCAAAGAATAAGAGTGGGACACGTACGCTCAAAAATAAATGATAAATAATAAAAGCGATGTCAGAGATGGTTGAGGTATTTCCGTACACCGGGGTGCATCCACAGAAGGTGTTCAGTTGCCCCTAGTCGTTCGGGGAGTAGGGGGGAAAGCCTTGGCCGGACGATTACGGTTTCTCTAACCGTTGCTGCGTCAGCCACCAACGTGGCTGAACGACATCAATCAAAACCAAGGATGTTGCTCAATACACGGGTCCAGGTGTGCCTGCTTGGCGGCCTCCTTGTGGAGCAGTGTATGCTGGGGAACCCCATGGTAGAGCGGGGTCACATCTGCGGCCAGCGAATCACATTTGTGCCAAAAGGCACGAACCACCTATTGTGACTCATTCTCTAAACCCCAAAAAATGCCCATCAATCAGCTGACCGCGTCGTCGTTCGACAAGAAAAGGGTTCAAGACATGAGCAGTATGAGCAAGCATTTGCCGGAAAAGACGAAGACAGACTTCGATTTGATGTTGGCCGAAAAAAGGAGGAAGAGAGAGCAAGCAAAGCCTTATGTTGATAGGCCGATTCGGATGAGAAAGACATTGCTCGCAGGAACCTCGAAAGCGGGACTCACAGTACAGATTTCTGCAACAAACTCCTCCACTCGATTAGTGGCCAGTGAAGGAGATGCCCAGGAGGTGTAAACATAAGGGGTGGATGTTTTTGGCAGAGCTTGATGAAAGCCTTCGGATCTGGAAATATCTCTGGTATGTAGCCTGAACCTTAGGTCAACGTGTACTGATAATTCATAGTACTACACGCTACTTACGGCTTGTGGTTCATGCCATAGCTCACTAGCGATACAAATCAATACCTATCTTAGATAATCCGACTCTTTCTTGCAAAGATATTACGATTATTCTTCCAACTATTTCCACTAACGTAAAGGAGCTTCGATAAACAATACAAAGCATGTTAGCTTGTTATCCATCCTAGATATTTCTTATTACTATAGGAAATTAGTACGAAATCGTCTAGAAGCTTTCGGAGTTAATAAATGCAAGAAATATCAAAGTCATCAAAAGCCCGATTGCTAGCAAACGTGTCCAAGTCTGCGAAGCTATCCAACACGAGAAGAATATTATAATAAAGAGCTAGTTTATACACATCCAATCCGATATAACGATTAACCCAACTCTATCGCTTTACTTATAACAAGATAACGAAGCACTATTGGGTTAAGAAGACGCTTGAAGCATCCTTTCAATCCAGGAAAGTCTTATCCAAGATCGGTAGACTATATAATTATAAGTCGACTTTAGTTAAACTACTAGAAGATAGACTAAATCGTAAAAGATTTCAGGAGAGAAAAGCTTATATATATAGGAGATCCTAGAATATCTAGGAAGATATAAGCCGATTCCACGCTAATGCACGAAGCTGAATTAGCTTATTACAAAAACCTTAGCATAGCAACTAGCAGCACCTTTATCTTCTTTATCCTAGGCCTAGCGATCCGCCGCCTCCTTTTCTAAAGTCCTATCTAATATCCGCATAATAGACCTCCCGATTATTAGTAAGAACTTGTACCCGTGGAATAAGCTATATACACACCAATTATATCTCTATTACCTTAAGATATCGGCCAAGAGACGGCTATATGTTTTCTTTTATTATTGCCTCTCTAGGATAGAAAGAAATCAATTAAAGACTTTTCAAATCTAAATACCCTATAATTTCTATTAAATCCCGTTTTAGGTTAGCATATAATTTCGCTAACCTTAAACAATATCCAGACTAAGTCTATATAAGTTAAAGTCGTTTTCAAATTCCTTCCTAATATTAAGGACTATATACAAGTAATTTATAGCTAAGTCTACTTTTTTAAAGTCTACTAAAGCATATACTACACACACTATATTCTTAATCTATAAAGGAAAACTTATTAACGAAAAGATATAAATTTAGATTATAAAAGATAGCTTACTTGTTAGCTATTTAGCTTACGCGCTACTAGATCCTCGAGCTTAGTGCTATTAAAAGCAACTACTTTACCCTCTGCGTTAAGCTTCTTTAGAAAGCTTTCCTAAATGCTTATTCTAGTATTAAGCCCTAAAGAGTTATAAGCAAGTCTAATATATATTCTGCTTTGTATAGCAACGTCGAACTCTATTACCCGGTTAGTTGTAAGTAGTATAATCCCTATAAAATACTTAAGCTTACGTAAGAAAACCGAAACTAGAGCGTTGTGTTAAGAGTTTTTAGACTATTAGCAAAGGAATAAATTAGCTTTGTCGAGAAGCAGCAAGGTGTTTTAATAGCTAGCTAGATTAAAAATCCTTAATAGTTATATATCGAGGTTTAATAATAAGTTATAACTAAGGTTTACTATAGAAACCTTTTTATATTAGCTTTAGTAAAAGCGAGATCCACTTTAAACTTATTATAAAAAGCGGCTTATAAAGGAGTTTTAAGAGCGCTTTTGCAGTTATTATCTTTCTTATACTAGGCGGCCTGCTATTGAACGTATTAGTATTAGACATATTCTTAATAGTAGTTTATATACTATAAAAGTATATTTAAACTAAAACCTTTTCCCTTAACAAAGTCGTTAAATGCGTGGGGCTTTTCACGGCTTAAGTACTAGGTAGCTAATGCTTAAATAAGCTTTTTCGACTTGGCTTTGATTTTAAGCTAATTAAAGATAGCCTTATTCTAGCAGATTTCTAAAATATTAGCGATAGCAAACTCTACTTTAGGGAGGTTAGTAGGGAATATATAGAATTTCTAGTAAAGTAATCTTATAGTATAACTTGTTTTCTAGACTATAACCTAGCATAGTAGGACTATAGAGCAGAAAACCTTCTTTGCTTAACTTATAAATACTAACACCCTTTTTTATAGCTAACTTGTTAAGCCGAGTGCTAGGCTCGTTATTCAAATTATGCCAAATGCTAGCATTACTAGACTTCTTGAATATGCTTAGTCGAGTATAGTTAGGATTATTTTCTTGAAACTTGATAGGATTTACTATAATCTTGCTCTTAATAGTAATTCCAAGAGGCTTACTTTTCTTTATCTAGAAAGCTATTTTATTATACTGCCGATGAAAAGTGCTTATTAAGAAGTAGAACCTTTAGCTATATTCGATAAGACTTTCTATAATAGCGTCTTTTTCCTTATAATAATAAAGTAAAAAGGCCTTGAGTATATTAATAGGTTTAGACTTAATAAATTTCATTATCGCTATCTTAATCGGGACCTTTCCTAAAATCTTCCCATTAAAGTCTAGATAGTTCCCTTTAATATAAAAGTATTTAATTCCGCTCTAAGTGGTTTTCTTTATAGCAGACTTATACTTAATGCACCTTAGCTTTTTCGTTCCTAGGCATATAGTATAGACTAACGTGTTTAGTTTAAACAGGGCTTAAAGTAAGTTATAAGTAATCTCTTTAGCCTTAAGGAGTGCACGAAGTCGTTGCGTAACGTTTAAGTAGAACGCCTTAATATAGTTAATAAGAAAGTTAATATATTTATTATTTGCTCGACTTTTAAGGTTAGTTAAGTTGCGATATGCCTTAATCCTAGAAAGGAAGTTATAAAGCATATTCCGCTTTATCTATAGAAGTATAAGTCTTTATTTATTTTCTAACTAAAGAATAGATGCGTACTAAGAGATTTTCCTCTAAAATGCTAATCCCGGGGACGTTATAAAGTGCCTTCCTTAAGGCATCTTAAAGCACGAATAACTTAACGTTAATAAAATATATAGTTTCTTTGCTCTTTTTGTCTTTAAAAGCTATTAATATATAAATTTCGCTTCGAAGGAATATATACTAACTTGCCCACGAACTATAAATACATATTAATTTAAGTTATTAATGCTTTTTAGTTTAGGGCTTTCTATAACAGTATACTTATATGCCTTATTATCCTAGCTATATGCTAATATCTATTAGTGGATGCATAGAAAAGTAAATTCAAAAGCTTATATTTTATTAACTTCTTTAAACGCTATTAGCGAGGCGCGGGCCACGACTTCCTTTAACCTAGTATTATCCGGAGCATCGATTTTAGGTTTATTAGAGACCTCGGCGCTATCCTCTATACGCTTATTAACAAGCTTAAGGAGGATATATAGCGTAATTAGTTTTGCAAGTATAGAGAGATATAGACTCTTAGGCGGTGTATATAAGCAATAGCACTTCGTCGCGGGAGAGAAAGTCGCGTCTAAAAGATCCTTAGAAGACGTATCGGAATAGGTATACTTTAGGGCATTAGAGGTTAACTTTATATCTATAATCGCTTTAACTAACTCTTTAGCATCGCTTAGACCTCTAGTATAAACCATCTCTGTTAAAGGCATTGTTAACGTAAAAGATAATAATCGGTGATAATTAATACTATAAGGGGGGGATATATGCCCCTTATATGCATTTGTTTCGCATTATTGTTCTTATTAGGGGCCTATTCTTGCGCAGCCAACGCGAGACATTTGATTGATAAAATTGATTCCGTTATCCCTCGGATAAACTAGTAGCCTACGGTCTAAGTATAATGTATAGCTCCTAAATAATTAAAGATATTTTATCCGTTTTATATAGCAAAGGGGAGGACGAATAAAATTGCATTGCTCCTGCATAATTATAGATATAATATCGGTTTATTATGCGAGCAATTGCTTAGACGCCTTGCTAGGGATTCTCTATCCACGTTGTGCTAGCTTTTTAGTCCTATAGAGGATATGCATTATGCAATGCCGCAGCTACTCTTATTACTTGTTAGGTGTAACAAGCTTGCAGCGCGAGATCTATAGATACTAGCGCGATAGGGCTACTATCTTCGAGGGCTACTATCTTGGGGGGCTGCTATCTTGGGGGGCTACTATCTTCGAGGGCTGCTATCTTGGGGGCTATTATCTTTAAGGGCTGCTAACTTTGGAGGCTGCTACCTTCTGGGCTTCTATCGTACCTAGTAGCGTCTTGTTAGTAAGAATTCGATAGTGTCTTTAAATATTACAGTTAACGGAAACCTTTTTCACCTTCCAATATCATTTATAACGAGATGATTGTAATACGCTTCCGAACAATTAAGAAAATTGCCGTGGTAATAAGAGTCTATTGAAATATAATACTTATATAACATAAATCAAGTTCCCTCTTATCTTTATATCAAGATATTCTATTATTTCCTCCTACTATCCTGCACTTAAAATCCGACCATTTTTCTATTCCCAAATTAAGCTGACAAGCTAAGTCAAACTCGAAACATTCTATAATATCAGTCTATATATACTTAGCCGTGTTAAAAGTCTTATCGACTTATTTACTCCGCTAATATACTCTAATATTTCATATATTTTTTAATATTTAGCCGAGTTATCAATGCATACGCAAGCTACTAAGAAGCACTAAGCAGGGTAAAGACTAGAATATTTATCTCCGCTCGCTAGTAGTTCGCAAAGCGCACGTGTAAATATATAACAAATTTGTCTTATATAGGGATAGCTAGGAATAAATCTATTGCTATTAGATAGGGTATTGCGTATAGTTAAGTAGGAGTATTACCTATATAGCCAAACTAAGGCGTAAAGCTAGGTTGCTAGTTTGTATATCTCTACTATCTTTAGTGCGATACGTGTTAGCATCTGCTCTTTAGTTACGCTTACCCATTGCTAGGACTCTGCTATCTAACGCAGAAGATCGTTATAATTAACTGTACCTAGGAACTAGAGGGATTAGTTAGATCTTGCCGGTGCTATAGTGCTTACCTTAGCTGCTATCCTAATTAAATGCTAGAGATACACTATCTTCTATAATATGCCTATAATACTATGCACTTTTGTCAAGAAGTTATCCTTACTATATCTAACCCAATTATAGTTATAAGTCTAAAAATAGTACTTATTAGTCAAGGGCAAAATAGCTATTAACCAAATTGCATGCGCAGCAATAACTAGCAATGCCTGCTAACTAGAGTCTTGTAACTGGTATAAGTAATCAGTCTAGTATAGTTGATGCATTTCCGGGTTAATAATTGCGTGGTGAATTAGTAGCATTTTAGTAGCGTCTGGAGAATCTTGCTGCAGCAGAGCCATAGCTTGTATAAGAGATTGAATCTCCAATTTTTTAACCTTCTCCTATTCCACACTTCCTTTTTCCAAGTACTCCTTGTAGTAGAAGCATGCTAGTGCAGTTGTAATAAGATTCGTAGCCTGGTTAGAATCTACGAGAGGGAGGACCTTGTACACGTAAGGATTATCTTTAAGGAGTAATCGACTAGCATAAAGGCAAGCTATGTCTACTAAATTATTATTTTTAGAGCTGAACACAGATGCTAAATTGCTTACAAAAATCGCGGAGATGCTCACTAGTCGACTTTAATTTAATAAGACTATTCTTGGTTAACTAAGCAACTAATATAAGCGAGCAGTCTACGGCCGATATTATTTAAGGTTGCCGGCTAGCTTAAAATCGAAAAGGGATAAGGCTTCGGAAAGGTTCCCGAAAGGTTCCTAGGATTATGTTGCTTAGATTATTCTAACCTTCTTCTTTGCATTTCTTAACAATGCCAAGGCTTTGAAGAAACTAAACGACTTTATTAAAGGTATTCCCTTTTATTAGCATATACTGCTCCTAGCTTTTGGAAGACTTAGCCTCTCCTAACAAACATATAGCAAGACTTACTTATATAAGGTTGCTAGTTTTCTCTGGAAGCAGAATTAGGCATCTAGAATATAGGGCATCCATGAATCTATAGTATCTTCGGCCGACTTTCGTTTAACTTACTACTTTCTCTTAAACGATATTAGGGTTATACTTCCTCGATTAATATATTATAGCAACTACGAATGCAACCCCCTTAGTTGTTATTAATCGTTGCTTTATAGCGTCAAGCTCTAAGATAAGGTTAAAGTAAAAGGTTATTAGAAATCTCTATAAGATCCTATTAAGTGTACGACGTGTTTCCACAATACACGTGTATTCGTAGTGGTCCGCCAAAGACGGAAGGTTAACACTATTCTTAAGCGATTAGCATAAAAAATCATAATCGTTTTGTTTAAGTGCCTCTGCGATACTTTTAAAGATGCCGATATCCTCGGGTTTGATTAATTATAAGGAACTGAGTTTGGAAGTCCGCGAATTCCTATCCTTAGGCAGTGAATTCCCACTGTAGGGCGGTGGGTTAAGCTCCGATCCTAAAGTAATATCCTTGCGTAGTATACCCTCTTATGATATTAAAAGTTTGGTGAGGTTGTTGTGTAGTCCCTTACGCAGGTCTGGAAGGTGCTATTAAAGTTCTTTAATATACTATAGATAATTAGCTGTTAAGCTCTCTTAAAGAGCTAAGCAATATTACTATATCGTTAGAAAGCAATTCCTTTAAAGTACGGTCCTCTAAACGGGAGTGTATGTCTCTGCTAATTTGTTAGCCTATTACAAAGGTGAAGATATAGATTAGGCTAGAGTTTGCTGAATGTCCGCCTTTAGTACCTTGCATAGACTTTTACTCTTATCGGCTAGCGCAATTATAATCTATTGTAAGCGGGACGCGTCCCTCTTGATTTATAGATTAGGTTAGCGTGGAAGCTACGCCGAGTGTCGGACATTTAATTTATAAGAACGACTATTATATTTTCTTTCGTGAAAAGTGCAACTTGGTACCTTTCAGGCTGGTTAGAATTATTTTCAGGATTTGGGAGTTTTCACTGGAATAGACATAATTCTGGTGGGGGTGTACCGTATATTTATCGTGGGCCTGCCAGCGACGAAAATGTTAGTAAATATACAAAGATGGAGGCCAGTGCCATAATCCTTTATATTCCCTAGAAATGCTCAGGTACTGCAATTGCGATATATATCGAACCGACTAAATATCCAAGTCTACTATCCCTTAGAGTTATATTCGCTAGCTCCTGCACCAAACAACTTATTCTAATAGGCGTTGATAGTACTAGTGTTCTCTTCCTTTATATAAACCTTCTCGGGATCTTGCTTAAGGTTAGCGACGGCCTGATCTGTATATCGACGCTTAAGTATAGCGTCGGCTGTTTAAGACTTTTGCTAGCGTTCTTATAGGAGACCTTGTCGAAGACTAACAGTTAACTCTATAGCGAGCATATTCTGGCGGGTAGTGCGGGGTGAAAGTGCTTGCATAGGTTAAGAGTTAGTTTATCGAAGCGCAATAGCGATAGCTTTCCCTTCTAGAGGCGGAATATTATCCTTAGAATCTAGAGAAGATACTATAGAAGGACTAATAGCAGATATTATATTGGATTAATCGAATGCTAGTGTTGATCGGGAGGCAGCAAGTTAGATAGTAAGTAGGGATTTATGCAAGGTGAGATTTCGTCGAGAGTTTATTCTTTAAAGCTAAGTCTCGTCGAATGTTGCTTGCCCGCTCTCTTTATTCGTATCCTCCTAATTATTATCGCTATTATCATCGTTGATAGCACTCTTATTAATCTTATTAACCTTATCGTTAGACTTAAAGATATCGTTATCCTCGGATAGCTCTTTGTTGATTATTTGCGCTACGACTACCTTGCTAAAGGAGGTCTGCTTCTTTTCGATAGATAATCGTTGGATATTAGTTTTTTTACTCGACGAATTATTACTAGAAGAGCCTCCAAAAGCGAACATAGCTAAACTCTTGAGTTTGCAAAGAACAAGTCTCTTTAACGAAACAAGGCAGATGCAACTAACAAGAAGCGTGCATTGCGAACTACTTGCATTCTTCTTATATAGATTAACCAGAAGATCCCCGCGAAATAGTATAAACGCGAGGTTTAAAGTATTTCGGGAAGATCCTATTATTAGATAAGTAAATTATACCGAATATAGGAAGCGCAGTCCAAGCTATAGATGCACACCAAAATAACAAATAATTCTCGCTAACCGATGGAAGCCTATTTAAACTAGCGTAAGGCGCTCTAACGATACCCATAGAAGCGACGGTGTTATTAGTAGTGCCCTTGATATAATTCGGTACTTCTTAGTAATATCCTGATACCTCTGCTAAGCAAGTGCCTATTGAGGAATCGATTAAGGAGGGAGCGAAAATCCTATTCTATTTTAAAAGAAAAAAGTAATAGCTTATATCTAGTGAATCTAGCGTTATAAATTAGTAGTAATAAATCCAAAATTGGCATTCAATAGATGGAGACCCCAAGCTCTAAGCGTCTTGCCGCTAACCTCTGCGAGCTCGACCGCCACCCGGCTAATATAGCAGCCCCTCCCAGATACTAGCCCCTTTCAAATAGAAGCCCCCCCCCCTAGGATAATAGCCCTAATGTCTATCCGAGAAAAAACTTACCACATATCATAGAGGCGTTACATCTATTGGCTACAGATACTAGCATAAGCTCTATATCGAGCCAAAGCATATTCGAAGCTTTAATTGCAATATTTGCAGAGAAAATCCAATATAAGTGGAAATTTCAAAGAACACCTAAGGGGTTATAGAAGGCCTTCGCGGAAACCAGTACCCTCGAAGACACTGCGACGGAATGAATTTTCTTAGACTATAGGGGAAAGGCGGCCTAGCTAGCCTTTTTTCGTGCAACGCGTACCTAAAGATAGTAGTCTCAAAACACCACTATTGCTTTGTTCTACAAGGAATCCATAGAAGCCCGAATAATCGCCGTAAAAAGAGTAGCAGCTTTTATACAACACCCTTCTATCGCCAAAGTTAAACTCCTTATATATTATAAACGTTACCGTAAGTAATCTTCTTATATATACTCTATTTCTAACCACGGTTCCTGTTAGATCATCGGAGAGTGCCTCCGAAAGTTAAGCCTTAACAAAATCTCACATCACCCTCAGCTACTGCTTCTCCCTATACGACACTAGCTCCAAACGAGACGCAAAGCACTTCCGCAGCATTAGCTAGCGTTAAGAGATCACCTCTCAAAGAAACTCAAAGCATTCCTATAACGACCCCGGCGCCTCTAAGCAACACTAATCAGCCCTTCAGAGTACTTGAACCTGCCTTACTATAAGGAATCGCAGACGTTTTTAGAAAAAGAATATATAATGCTATTAAAGGGAAGACAATTTAGCATAACGGGACAACTTACTTGGCAGCTGCTATTACAATGTCCTTTCCTAACTGGGTTATGTATAACTGTATTATAACCTTAGCTATATATAAGAGTAAGGTAGCAGATCTTCTAAGTGCTTTCTTCAATATACAAGAAGAATAGCAGGGATATATTTAGTGTCTTGTCTTTCCTGGAGGGTTTAAAGCGGTACTCGCTTCCGAACTTACTTTGAAAGGCGTTCCGGAGAATGTTATTTTAGATGTCTTTAGTCCCGAGATATATGCAGCCCTAGCAATAAGCAACCTTCGCGAAGATGAATTAGCGAAAGGAGTTAATATACCACAAGGTATATTAATAATACTTCCGGCTACCTTTAGTGATACAGTTGTTGTCAACTTAGTTCTAGAAACCCTAAAGGCTAATCAAATAAGGAACAAGATATTCCCCTTGAAAAAGTAATTCACATTTCCGCGTTAAGCAATGCTATCCTTCTTTCACTTAGCCTCCTGCAAAATACAATGAAATTCCTGCTTATAGCTTCGCTTTACTAGTTAGCTGGTTTTCTATCTTCTTCTTCCCATTCTTGACGAAGGAAACGCTACTATATCCCTTCTAGTATACCCACTAACCGCTACCGTATACCACCTTAATATTAATCCTGTCGGCTTCCGTAAATATTGTATTGTCGTTATCGAGTGGTTCAGTGGTAAAAGTCTAATACTATGTTAGATAAGCTATAAACAAAGTCTTGGCTAGCTTGCCATTAGGACATCCTCTTATCTCTACAAGGATAGAACGAGCTGACCCTAATGTTGCATAGTACGTGTATGCAGATCCTTTTCGCGATTCTGAAGGATCCTGAACTATCTAGCAGAGTCCTTAATATATTGCCAGAATTCGCTAAGTAGGATCGTTTACACTATAGTACAAGGAGAGGACTCTAGGTGTCGTCGTGAAAGTCGCCTAATAAAAGGTTGATACCTGCATGGAATAGAGAAGGGGTAGCTCTTTCTTCGGCTTGAATAATCGTGAGGAGTTGATATGCGAGTTAGAAGGGTAAGGATGTTGATTAAATAGGTCGTTGGGTAGAAGGCTGTGATATAGAAGCATGTATAGCGATGAAGAAATATCTCACAGAAACAGGGCGCAACGGCTGCTCCTTAGTATACGTTAGACAACGTCTATTGGCGGAGCTAGGCGGAGCTAGTTAGGTATACGATCAATTGAGTTATCGTTTCCAGAAAACGGCTTAAGTAGTGCCTGATCTTTTGCTTGCAATTCGAGCGGTTGATAAGGTTCTTCAGGAATTGTGTTTTGCAGGACTTTGCAAGTAGTGGGGTTCGATGCCATATAACTCGTTTTATAATCCGAAACTAACCCGAAGAGCCCTGGCACAATTAGGCTCCAATGCCTTTCGGGCTGAAGGGAAAGGCGAATCACATGGCATTAGTCTTGCAACCACAATTTGCTCTTATAGCGAAAAAGTAAAGTTAGTAATGCTATCAATAATCACGAGTCACTTTTTAAAGATGGAAAGATACTTCGTTATAACATTTCACATAGAACAATATCATTATCACCTGAGCTGCTATCTAAAAGAACCGGAAAAGGATATTATTAACTAACCTTGATTTAGCAAAGGACTTGGACAGTTTGCTGAGTAGAGCTAGTCTAGTGCTTGCAATTTATAGCAATTGAAACCCTTTAACGCAAGGGCTATTCTTATAGACACGACCTAGAGTTATTCTTTTATATTCTTGTATAGATGTGTATACAACATGGCCACGACGATAAATAAGGGGCAAGTTAGCAAGAAGGCAAGGAAATTAGCTAACGAATAAGACTATAGCGATCTACGTGGAGACTTATTCGGAAATGCAATATGGTTATATATAATGCATAATATATTGTTTATATAGAACAGTTGAACACGAACTAAATTAACAGCTCTATCTATTGACATAACTTCTAAGCAATATCTATAGGCTTCTTGCTCAAGCTTTACCGTCTAGTATAACTTCTTGAAGTTGCCGGCATTTAAGCTAGCTATCTTTTAGAACCACGCTCTTATATATTGCTACTTTTTCCGTCAATCTATCCTAACCCTATCTCTTCAGGAGCCGACCTTCTAGGGTATCCAAGTCGATCTATCTATAAAGGAGTCGAACTACTATAGATCCAAAATTCGGCAAAAATTTAGCTAAGTAGTAAGAGCCGCCAACTGCAAGACAAATATATAAATTCCTAGGGATATAGTCCACGAGGGGGTGTTAGTAAGGTGTTATTAGATCTCTATTAAATCGTTAGATTGCTTATTAAAGAAGAAGTCGTGCACTTACGGACAAACCCACGAGTCTAGCTGTCTTTAAGTAAACTGTAAGAGCATTTTTTCTAGCATAGCGCGATTTTTCCTAATATTAATAGATTTCAATTAGACAAGCTTGTCGGGGTGCTTAATGCGAAAGGTACCCGTTATGGTTATCTTTAAAATTCTATGCTTTTCTAAGATAATAACTTCTTCTGTTAAAGGTAAGCTGAAGTAAGATTAGGTCAATGGAATTGGATATACCTCCCTTAATAACGAGAATTGGCATTGCCTTCAACTCGTGGAATTTATCTTCTAAAAGAGGCATCGTTACTACTTCGACACTAGCAACAGTGAAAAAGTCCTTGGGAAACGCAATTTATAACCTTTTAAGCAATTCGGGAGTCCAAGGGCTAATAGCTACGACCGTTGTAGTAGCTATAATACAATTATCCGCTACTTTAACGAGACAAATTCCTCCCTTAGTCCTTAGTTTTATAACATCTTTCTTTACCCTTATTATACCTAGTTTTGATGCTTTTTCAGCGACTGCTTCTATAGCCAGGTTATAATCGATATAACCAATATCCTCGTTAAGCCGCAACTCCTCCCTAGCAATAAGGTTTAGTTCTTCCCGAGACTGTACTCTCTTTTGCATCTCTCCAATTGATATCATCGTATCCTTGGGGCCTTTCACGATATTTGCGTGACTACCTTTACTAACTACTTGAATCTAACCGGTCTAGTGGTAGAACTTGCTATAAAATTTGTCAGTAGCCTATATTTTTAACGATTTCTTAGCAAAGGCAATATAATCTTCGTCGTTATAAGTCGCACGGATAATCTTGCTAGTATCTCGCGAAGCTATATACATATAAGTACCCTCGAACTAAACAATTCGTGCGTCTAGCTAGGCTTGCTTCAAGGCGAGCACGGTTAAAGCTTCAAAACATCCTCCCTTAGCAATTGCAAAATCAAAGTAATTCTCGTTGTTATTGCGAGATATAACTGCTATAGTATATAATAAGATATAAAAGATTGCTTTGGTAAAGGTTGTACTATTGCTATTTTTGCGTAAAGTATCCGAGATCGGTTAATATTATAATAAGATTATTATATAAATCTTGAGTTTTTAAGCAATTTTCTAGCCGATTAAGTGCCAAGTTTTTGCACCACAAAGACTTTAAGCGATTTGGGCTTAGCGTTCTTTAGATAGAACCAACTATGTCTAAGAGCGCCGCTTTGTATATTGGTTCCTTATTATATCTTTATGCGCGCGCTACTATGCACTCGAATTAGGCTGCATATCAGGCAACAACCAACTCTTTAGTTGCAAACTAATCTATATTCGGAATAGCCCCAATTGAAATCCCAAAGCTGCCTTAACAATCCCTAGTACCTTTCATCCACAAGCCAGCACTCTAGCACTAATACGAAAGACAAAAATAGGAATAGTGCTATTTTAGTGCTATATATCTCCATTACCCCTCTTCCTATCCTGCATCTCATCCTCCCGCCTACCTTTAACTATTTCGACCTAAGCGGCAATATAAATCTATCTCTTGCCCCTCCTTCTTCGAATCGATATAGCCCCTTATCAAGCAACACTAAACACCCTAGAGGTTGGGCGGCAACGCTTATGATCAAAACTCCTAGGTAAGCTATTCGTCCCTATTACTACGAATTTGGACTAATCATTACAAGGGAAGCGGCCTTAAGGTATTACGAAGGAAGGATAGCACTTATCTTGTAAAAGCGCACGCCTATAAGGTCTTTAGGAACGAACTATATCCAAAGATATAAACACTAAACTAAAGCACCTGCTTTCCCCTCTAACTAGCAATTCTCCCGGCAAAGAGGCATGTTACTTCCCTCCCGTTATAGTCTAAAGCTAACCCAAGTTAAGGTTCCGTAGGCTAAGAATCGAAATCGAAAACGAAAACGATCGCAAGACGAAGAAACCCCTCTCCTCTCTACCTCTACTCCCTCTTAAAAGCGGCCGCGGGCGTCCCCTTCACGATCTCCTATTAAGCATATAATCTACAAGAATATAGCGGTCGGTATTAGCGGAAAGGAGTTTAACCTAATTAATTATTAGAGGAAAGTAGGAACTTGGCCTAGGTAATACTTCGACTCGGAGAGCAATAATATAAGTTATCTGCTTGCAAGGAAGAAATTATTGTCTTCTCTTCGTAGTAAATAATCGGAAGCTAGCTTTGCAACTCCTAGCTCTGCTATACCTAGTAACTAAAAGCTAAGGGAAGCTAAAAGCACCCCTTATATACATCTAAGCTATAAGACTATACTCGCTATAAAGGGCAGCTTTATAAACAAATTCGATAAGAGCGTTAAGAAATCAATAAGGGAGCTTTGCTAAACTTTACTCTATTTAGAGCAGTTATATCCTTAGAATTCCTTGTTTCGCGATAACTTATTTAATATAACTTGCTAAAAGATTCGGAATAGAAACGAGACTATAATCGTTTAAGATATCTCGCTACTTATTATCCTTTCTACCTAGAATTTAGCGATATATAGAGCTACTTATCTTAATCCTCTAGTTAAAAGTATTAATAAAGGCTAGAATAGCGCTATATCCTTCTACGGTCCTCGCTTATAACCTAATTATTCTATAGGGTTTAAACGATTTGCATTTATAAACAATTAACTAGAAAAGCTTAAGCTTTTTATTAAGGAGGTTATAGATACCTTTACTTCCTATTTTATAGCTACCTAGCAGATATACCTCCCTTTCTTAACTTGTAAAGTGAAGTGCAATGCAGCGGCACTTAATATTGCAGACCGGCAGAATGCTTATAGTATAACGCTTATAGTAAGAGGTATAGTCGAACTCTTTAGGCTAATAAAGCGCGAAAAGGAACTTTATCGTGAAATCCTCGCATTTTCAATCTTGCACAATTATAGTATAGTAAGAATTTATAGTTACTATGCCTTAATCGATAGAAGTAAAATAACTTTCTACCGCTACCTTATTAAGAAGTTCGATTTCACGAGCAAAGAAGGCAAAGAGAAATAGATGGCATACAAATTCACTAAAAATATCTACGATATATAGATACTAACTTACTTTAAAAGAATTTGTTCGGTTATTAATAAGCTACCTCCTAATTTAGATTTTAAGGTCTTAGAGCAATTCGAGCTAAGGGAATCTGGACTTTTATAGGGGTTAGAAAGCTATTATCTCTCTAGTTAATCAAGTTATAATAGCGCATCTTTGCTAGAAGAGGCTGACTGCAGTTAATTAAGCCGTGTTAAGTCGCGGGACGTTACCCCGGATACTTCCTTGTCTAAGAGGGTTAGAAGGGGATTATTTAAAAAGCCAAGAAAACGTGTTCGGCCTATGGAATTATATTAGGAATAGGAGACTGATTAATTCTGCGTTCCCTTTTAGTTTTGCAAAGGGATATAAGCACTATAGAATAGAGTAATAGTAGGAATGTTAAGGAACGCGCGACTTCTATATGATATATTATTTGTTTTCCTATAAAAACGTTGCGCCTTATGCGTACTTCTTTCTATTATAGTGCTCGCTTGGCATTTAAACTTATCCTCCTCACTTCGCTTACCACGCTGCTCTCCTCCACTATACCTGCTCTTGCGAATCTCGATAGCATTATAGCCAGTGGGAAGTTAGAGTTATAAACTAACACTTATATAGGCTAAATTTGGACTTAGAGCCTAAACTAACCTAGTTCCAAGCCAAAAATGGAGGCAGCCAATTCTGGGCTTCGGTGAAGGCTTAATAACCCAAAGAATAGAATATATTGCACTGCTATATAATTCTAAGAACTCTTTTTAGTGCTAATATTAATATTGGCTTTAGATAGTAATATTTTATAATTTAAAGTCGCTATTACTTTAATAGGTCTAGTTAATCTTTAACGTAAGTTTTATTATAACTAGATGCACTAGAAATAAAACGAACCTTTATAGTAACCATCTTTACTTAAGTAAACCACGAAAACCAAAAATGCACTAGAATTGTATTATTCCCTATTCTTTAATATTTAGTAGTTTAAATAGCCACCTCTTTATTAAGAGCCCGCCCCTATTTCGCGCATATCAAGATATCTCTCTTCTTATAATGCTGCTAAATAGAGATCTAAACGCTATTCTACCTATTAGTTAACTACCTTTCCTTTGCAAAGGTTATTATATAAATCTCGATAATCCTTAAGGAAATCTAGTTGCATAGTAAAGCGCTGGCTAGAGCGTGATATTCTTATAAGTTCCAAAAAGTACTTATAGTTATATGCTTACTTCTTTCAAGGCTCTTCGATAACACTAATACTACTAGCATTACTATGCATAGTCTAGGGGCTGCTTACTTTAGAGGCTTATACTAAGTGGCTTTTTCTTATAATAAAGGTAAAACTTAGGTTGTTATTTATATATAGGAAGAGAACTATCCTCGAGTAGCTACCCTTAGCATAGTAACTAACATCTACGATATAAACTAAGATTATACCTTTATAATTCTAAAACACTTTCTAACTAGGCACCGAGTAATATTTGCCTAGTAAGTAGCTTAATATATAACTTTAAAGCATGCTTACAAGAATAGGGTATAGTTAAACGCTTCTAGAAACCGTAAATACTATATATCTTGCACTTTAGTTAATATTGTAGGCAATAGGAGTAGAATGCAAACTATACTAATCGGCCCTTCTTTACTTATTGCAAACCTTAACCCTATTAAATGCGAATGTTATATAAAAGAGCAAACCTTTATAATATACCCGTAGAAGTATATTAGGAATACTCTTATTAAGCGGGCACCTATTGCCTTAGGTTTTTAGGATTTCCTAACGCTAAACCCGAATAGTTGCGGATTAGATAATATAACCTTAAGAGCACTTATTAAAGGTAGTCCTAATATAATAGTTGCTAAATAACTATTTTAATAGACTTAACTTCCTTATAAACCCGGTTAGACTTTTACTATCGATTTTATACTATTTAACACTATAAAGGAGCCGCCTTTATTTCTCTATCGTCTTAAAACCTTAAGGAAGACTATTAACTAAAAAAGTTGCTGGGTATAGCTAGTCAGGGTATTTCTTGAAAATTGCAATAATGCTTTACATTGCAGCTAAGATATATAAACTTGATCCTCGTAGAATGCAATATACTATAATTCTACTACTATTCTAAAGTCCTTATTATTATTTTGCTGCCGCATTGCTAGTTAAGGTTGTATTGTTAGCAGATTAGGCTTAGTGTTAATTTAGATGCTAAGATAATTAGATAGTTTTTTGTTAATATATAATACTATATATAGAATCTACTTATATTATACTATTAATTTGTCCTTATGTCTATAAACCTCTTTAAGCATATATCTCTCTTATGCGTTAGCCTTCTATTATATGCATCTTAACATTGCCCCGGAAAAAACTAGCTCCGCTTTTAACTTGGCGCTAGAAGCGAGCCCCTATCTAATAGCCGAAAATGGCTTACTAGTTATAAGCTAAGCTTGTATATACAGGTTCTATCTTATAGCAATAATGCAAGGCTATATTTGGCGTCCAACGCTTAAAGTAAATTAGTTACTAATCTAATTAGATAATTATATATGTTTAATACCTATTTTAATTGCCCCTCTCGCGTACGCCTAAAGCAGGAACTAAATAATATAATAATTAAAAAACCGCAATATAAGTATTATAAATAATTTAGAGCCTTTGCTGATATTATCTTAAAGTCGATACTAATCGAAAGCCTAGAGAACTATCTTTATAGAGACGCAGACCTTATAAATATTATAGAGGTAGCTATTTCGATTTAACTTATATAACGGACTATAGCCCCCTAAAAGCAGAGTATACTTAAAAGACTTTAAAGGAATAGTAGACGCACTTTATTAAAATTAACTAAGATAGTAATATTATAATAGATAAGTGGATAAAGTGCGTATATTATATATTGGCGTTAAGCTGCTAAGTCTTATAATGCTCTCTTACTTTAAGCTAGGATAAAACATAGAATAAAGCTTATCTAAAATCTAGGGGGTCTTAATTTTATCTCGGCTAGAACTAGACTCTTGTATACCTTTTGAAACGCTGCTATATAATATAAGACTCTCCTTTTATAATAGTCTGCATAAGCGACCCTGATCTAGGACTTTTGAATATCTTAGTTATAATCAAGCGACTTAACACTTTCCAAAGTCAATTCAACCCTACTTCGTTTAGGGCTATATATATTCGTATAATTCTTTGTAACGACTTTCGACGTTTCAAGTGGAATTTCTTCCCTTATAGATCGTAGTTAATAACGAGAGGTCTTATGTGGTCTGATTTCGGGGAGAGCCTCGCAGGTCTCGCAACGGCAGCTGGTGTCTGAACAAGAGTAGTAAGGAGTAAGGAGGGGGATCTTGTTGTGGAATGGTGAAAGGGGAGAGCACTGAATCTTATAGTAATAGTAACGAGCTATATTATGCGCAGGAGTTTGCTACTAAGGGACTAAAGAATCCTAACTTAGCTACTTTATATCGATATAATAATAAGAAAGCCCAATTACTGCGCCATCTTGGGTATACTTCCTTTTTCAGGATAAAGGGGGTGGTGGGACAAGGAGTTTGGTCACTAGCTAAATGCCACCGAATGCCTTAGCCGTGGGCACAGCGGCTATCCCATCGCGTAACGTCTTGAGATTGCTTAGGAGGATAGAAGTAGAGTGATAATTGGGCGGCTATAGACAGGGGAGATGCTCCCCTATGCTAGACGATTACTGCAAGGTTTAACCGAGTATATAAGAAGGGGATAGAACCGAATTATAGAATGCATAAGCGCTAGACAAGGCAGACTTTCTCCCGTTCAACCCAAGTATCTAAAAAGTATAAAGAGCCGGCCTAATTTACCTATTATTCTCTCTATTATACTATCGCCTTTATTACTATTATATCTATTATCGCTTTTCAAACTTCCTGCCGAACAAGATAAGATAAGCGCACTACCTCTAGCCAAGGCAGGACCTATTTCAAGCAGTAAAGCTTTCTATATATATTTAAAGATATTCCTAGCTAGGAATAAATATATTAATAAGAAAGATCCCTCCCAAGGAAGCTACTTATACCGAAGAGACGCTATTAAAAACATGGAAAGCCACGCCACCAGCCCCGAACAAGTAAGTTATCTTCGCGCAAATTGATATTCCTTAAGAGAAGCAATATTAACCATAGTCATTTATAGTGCAAAGAAACTCGAGGTAGCTGCAGCACTACTAGGTGGCGAGTTCGAAATTGCTATTAATCTAGTTAGTAATTCTCTAATCTATAAGTGTTAATCTATAAGCTAATACTACCTTTAGGACTTAGCATAAGCTTTATATATTAGGGAAGACGCTTGAGTTACCTAACTTCGTGGTAAGCTTGCTATATTATTTCGCCGAATTCTATTAACTCTAGAGATATTTATATGCTATTTAGAAAATGGGCATAAGAATCTTCTAGCTTTAGTACTAGAATTTCGGAGGAAACTCTTTGCTTTCTATCTAGTATATTGCGAACTTTAATCCGTGAGCATTACTTTTAACTAGATAATAACAAGCTTACCTTGTACCTTAGAATTCTTTTAGGAGATGCAATTACAAAACGCACGGCTACGAGGAGCCTAAGAGGCCTAATAGGCAAAGAGACGATAGATAGAAGGTAAGTTTAAATTTCTATAGCGCTACGTCCTCTATTTAATAAGTTATATAGCATATATAAGTTCGCTCTAAGCGGAAAATAAGACGTTCTAAGGTATAAACACTAGGATATAGAGTTATCTAGGAATTTTGAGGGCTAACGCTTGATTTAGATGCTAAGAAGAAGTCTAAACGTAAGCCCTTATATGTTATTTGATTTGATTTAATTTATATTTTGATAATATATAGGTGAAAACGATATTCTAAAAAGGGATATCCTTAAAATAAAGGAATTATATGCAAGCACAAAAGCATAAATAGATAGCTTAGAGGAATAACCTAACGAGATTAAAACTAGAGCAGCTTTAGACTATAGTATAAGCTGGCCCAACAATCGCGATTAATCGCGATTAATCGCTAAGAGATCGCATTATAATATAATATAATGCGATTTGTAAAAATAATAATAATAGGATGCGATTGCTTAGCACTTGGCAATCGCAACGATTAATTAAATTAATCGCTAAGAAATCAAAATATAAAACCCTAAATATTATTATATAAAAATATATATATTTTTTTATCTATTTATTTTAATTCTTTCTAAAACTTAAAAGTCTAATAATATTAACTTATTATAATCCTACTTACTATACTAATCACTATACTAATTACTAGATAAATTATATACTACTTAAGTTAAATTAGAAAACCCCTTTAAAGCATTATTCTAATTATTTTGTATATTAATTATATGCTTATAGCATCTGCCCGCGTCCTTTTCCACTATCTACTATTTATTCATCTGCCCGCGTCCTTTTCCACTATCTGCTATCTATTCTATTACTTGCTAAAATATCTAAATTCCCGCGTTGCCGTTTTAATACCTAGGTTGTTTATATATTAGTAATATCTAAGCTTCCATGATTCTAACGTCTATATATTCGTAGTGCTTGCTTAGCTTTATTAACTCGTATTCCTTATAGCTTATTAGTTAAGCCCTTAGAGTTTGTTTCTTCTTCTTCTATAATACCCGATATCTATCTACGATAATAGGATAGAAGCATTAGATTATTATCGTTATCGTTAGCGTTAAATTTAGGGTTGTTAGTTACTATAGTTTAACAATTATCTATAATAAGTAAAGTAGTAGAGCTTAACCGAGTTTAGACTAGTATTAGAGGAGAATCCGAATCCGAGGAAGTTAGCAG